>VYZP01066521.1:6482-117166 GCA_013400635.1 Hypocryptadius cinnamomeus
AACACAGAATGAACAAGTAGCAAAATACTAACGTACTGTTGAAAGCTGAAATTAGATATACGTGATTCAGTGCAGCCTACAGGGTCTGATATCTTGGCAACTGCTGCAAGATATCCCCAATCTGCAGACAAAATAGCCTTTGTGAAGAAGCAGAAGATTGTAGTGTGAAAGTTAATGCATCAAAAGGCCAGAAAGAGAATAATTCACTTTCACCTTGCTTCAGAGGACAAGCAACAGTAAAAGCTGTGCACTACTGGCAAGCTTTTTTTGTTGCTGTTTTTAACTCAACCTCAGTTCAGAGCTCCAGCCACCTTGGCAGTGTTCCAGCTGGAGCCACTGACATCTCCCACCTAATCAAGTGCTGGATTATCTTGTCCTGATAAATTGAACCTGGTGCCTCATGAAAAGTCTTTTCTGAAGTACTTTGGTACCCCGTAATAAGATGGCAGATACTTGAATCTAGTCCCAGAGCTGACAGAGCACTGTTTTCTAATGGCTTTTGGTTGCAAGTGTAAATGTTTTAAGGCAAGGCAGTGTTGAGCTGGTTAAGCATGATAAATTTCCCACCTGGGTGAAAGGAAACTTGAAAGTGTACTGAATACTGGCTCATACTGAGTACACACAGGCTGCACTGCTAACAAAATACACTTGCCCTAAAAATTAGTACTTTTTTGGGCAGAACTCTGAGGAACATGCTTGTTTCAAAAATATATTCTCTTCGGCTGCTGCATCTTTCTAAGAAGAGTTGGAGTTATTGAGCTATTAGAGACTTGCATACTGTTCTTTTGTGACTCAGTCTCTGGTCCAAGTTGTTCAGGGTAAATAAGCTTGTTTCTTTCTTTAACATATATTAAGACAAATGTCTACGGTGCAGACACAAGGGTGGTCTCTATGTTGCGTTTGTACTTCAACAGGTAAAACAGCCAGGATTAAGGTGAAGTTATTACTTGCAGGCATTTGTTTTTTCTTTCTTGGCTCTCCTTCTGGAGAAAAGCAGTCCTCAGTCAAGAAGCACCTTGTATGTCACTCACCTCTGTGGTGCCCCTTGTAACACTGCTGTACTCTTTTCCAGGGGAATCCCTACATGTGCAATAATGAATGTGATGCAAGTACCCAAGAACTGGCTCATCCTCCAGAACTGATGTTCGATCTGGAAGGAAGACATCCCTCCACATTCTGGCAGTCCACAACTTGGAAGGACTATCCGAAGCCTCTTCATGTAAATATTACACTCTCCTGGAACAAAACCATTGAGCTTACAGATAACATAGTTATCACCTTTGAATCTGGCCGTCCAGACCAAATGATCCTGGAGAAATCACTCGACTATGGACGAACGTGGCAGCCCTACCAATACTATGCCACAGACTGCTTAGATGCTTTTCACATGGATCCAAAATCAGTGAGGGATTTATCACAGCACACAGTCCTAGAAATCATTTGCACAGAGGAATACTCTACTGGGTACATGACAAATAGCAAAATAATCCACTTTGAAATCAAAGATAGATTTGCTTTTTTTGCTGGACCTCGGCTTCATAACATGGCTTCTCTTTATGGCCAGCTTGACACCACCAAGAAGTTAAGAGATTTCTTTACCGTCACAGATCTGAGGATAAGACTGCTTAGGCCAGCAACTGGTGAAATATATGTAGATGAGCAACACCTGGCACGCTACTTTTATGCAATCTCAGACATAAGGGTATACGGAAGGTAAGAGAATATATAACTTTAGAAACAGGCATGTGTGTTTGATTTGAGAAGGTATTCAAAACTGTTTATTTCCCCAAGGAAGATGATATTTTCTGCCAGTGGTCATTGGAAATCTGGCTCAGCTGAAGGCCGTTGCCATCATACCAGTGGCACAAGGTCTGGGTGTTTGCTGGCACTCACCTTGGATCTTGAGCCCTGGGTCTCACAGGCAGGACGGTTCATGTGTTGGCTCAGGGATTCACCCTAGCAGTCGAACACTTTCCTCTCTTTTGTAGTTGGAGTCTGATCCAGTGGCAGTTAACTAAAAACAGAGATTCTGTTTTATCATTTGACCTTTCCAGGCCTCTAATGTGAGCTGTGATTGATACAGCAACCCTTGCAAAAACCCCTCCCACTAGGTCTGGCTGTGAGCAAGGAAAGCAACGCAGATTAGAGTCCATTCCTTCTACTTTAATTAGCTCTGAAATGCAGAGAAGCTGAATTAAAATGGAAAATACCCAACAGTGTTTTAGATAGACTGATTTGAATATAAAATAGATGATTATTCAGCTGGGTTCAAGACAAATGGTTCCCTCTAGGGCAAGTGGTGGCTGGTATCAAGTGCTGTAGTCCCAAAAATAATAACTGCAGTGACATTCCTATCAGGAAATTTTGTTCCCAGCTCAAACTAGCAATTGACTGATGCCCTCAAGCAGGAGGGTGATCCCTTTGTATGGGTCTTGGGTGCCAAGTTGTTCAGAGGAAATAAGTGGAATCACCTCTACTAGCAATTCACTTGCCAGTCTAATATACCTTTTATTCCTTCTCTGTTTCTCCTATACAGGGTTTAAGACTTCCTTTTTAAAAAACTGTTTTCTCTAAGAGAATCTAAGTATCAAAACAAACAGAAAAGCTGATCTATCTTGGAAGGCCAGGGACTTTCTTTGCAGACTCAGAACTGAGTGAAAAAAAATAGTGATTATATAAAACAGTGCTGACTATATTTTTATTATTCCTGTAGTGAAAATCAAAATCATCAAAATACATTTCTTAGGACTGGAGATTTAACATGCAGTTACAGTCTTCTGTGTCCACATCAACTATATATCCATATGTACATAATTACTAGTACAACATTTGAAAATCTAAAATAAATGTTGCTGTTTTAAGAATTCTTCTTGCAATGCTCATTAGTTACATTGTAAATTATTTTTCCAAGTCTTTTGGAAGGGCTAAGTGGATCATGAACAGCTTAAGATACTGTCTGAAATAGTTTGGTAAAATTAGCCTCAATATAAAAAAGTAACACCTATTTACTGTGTCTGTTTCTCCACTAGGCTCCCCCACATAGGTTAGCTCTCTGAGGCATCATATCAAAGCTCAGGATTTGGTCCTGAGGCTTTAAGGAAAGCCTCTTCTCTGTCTGAAAACCCATTTGGAGCTTAGTCTGACTTCAATTAGATTATCATTACTTTATCAAAGAAAGCATCTGAAGGATTAAAAAAGAGTGCATTGCATGCAAATTAGAAACAGAAACCTTCTGAGCACATCTGGGGCTCGCCAATCTTGTGAAAAATTATCTGTAGAAATGAAGCGTGACTGTACAGAGAACTTATCTGATGCTGCTGCTTGTTGTCTAAATGCTGCAGTAATTGGACATGTGCTTTAAAAGAAGTATCTGATGTGTAATAGTACCTCACTAGATTAGATTCATGTGAATTCTTATCACTTTTCTGCTAATGAGAAGAACAGCTCTTTTGGGATTTGGTGCCATTTCCTTCAGTATCTAGTGAGCCTTCCTTGTTAAAATCTTTAGGGTTTGCTTGCTGCTGAGCAGCTGTGGGGCTGCAGTAGACAGCCCATGGTTATTTAGTTGCACCAGTTGTACTTGCAATGAGCCCACTGTTACCTAGTTTTAGGTATTTTTTGTCTCTTCCAGAAACTTTATGGCCTCTCCCCACCACAGTCTCCCAATCAACATTCCCAGCATGTGTCCTGGCAGGGCCTGAGCATGGGAACCAGTGGAGGGAAGCAAGGGTTACCAGGGTACTTGTGCCACTCTTTCCAGTTCAGCTGAGCTTTCCAGCTCTTGCTCCTTAATTTAGAATGTTAACTGGAAATTGTTACAAAATTATTTTGTTTTGCTACCAAGATTCATATTCTAGGCTTTGAGACCCAGCTATTTATATAAATTTGGTAAGACTAGGCTTGATTATTCCATGAAGACAGGATACAGAGGGAGGTTACCAAGGAGCTTGACATGTAGTGGATGAGGGATGCTGGCAGCCACTTTAAAGCTAGTCCTTCTTCTGAAAAACATAACCTGTAGGTCAAGTATAGTTAAAATCACCAAAGCTCATAATAGCATATTTCTAAAGGCAGCATAAAATGTAATTTGTTTCACACTGTGTTTTAAGCATCAATGACAGTAAAAAGCATCTATCTTAAAGCCACTGTGTTAAATATACAGGACTATGTGGTGGTTAATACTTCACAATGAATTATAGGCAGGAGATGTGCTTACTTAATATAGGTTTGTTTTGTCATTGCTTTGCATTTTGGTGTGAAATAAGCCTGATGTATGTTGCATTAGAGATGAAAACCTGTGTTCTCTCAATGAATGCCTTTCCTCCTCTATTACCACCTGTTTATTCTTCTTCAATTTACCACTTCCATTGTGTATTTATTAAGGTGATGAAAAAAAGGAAACGTGGCTGTTAGCAATTTCAGCAACCCCATTGTGCTCCCATTATTCAAGAAACCTAATAATCCACATGAACTAATTCTGACTTACTGATGGTCTGCTTCACTAAATCAGGGTGATTTTTTCTAGTGAATAATGGACGATGCAGTATGCCAGTCCCTTAATTAAAGAGAGCCTCTCTTATTCTTGATCTTATTTTAATTTACAGGGTAATACTACAATAATATCACTAATGGAAGGTACATTAAAGGGCATAAAGTAGCATTAACTGTATTAAATTATGGCACTTGTGTTAATTAACTGCTGAAGCAAGATGGTCCTAACAGCTAGAAAGGTCAACTAATGCATAAATAAAGTCTTCTGGGATGAGAAGCTAAGAAAGAGCAGAGATCTTCCCCTCATCTGGCCTTGCTGCAGAGGATCAGAGGGTGTCCTGTGCCGCAGCCTCAGGAAGGTTTCTTTCTTTCACTGTGCTGCCTGCAGAGGTGGCCTGACCTGTCTGCAGGCTCTACCTGTGCTCAATTCCACATGAAGGACAGTCCTGGCAGTAAGCAGTGAAATACAGCTCCCAGTTTTAAACCTATTTTTGTAGAAGTTCACTAAAATGCTGATAATAATTCCTTTGAAGTCAAGCTCAAGGTTCCTGGCAGATTTTGGATCAGACTGCTGAAGGTTTAACCATGTTAATTTTAAAGTATTTTTGCTCTAACTGTTATATTGTCAGCGACATGTACATTTATACACTGTAAATTAACTGTAATTCGGGATGCTTGTAAGAACCATGGTCCCAGTGGGTAGCAGAATGACTGGCTGGGTAAAACAAAGGCTCTTATTGCTTTTGAATGATTAGGTTTTGATCTAAGAGCCACCAGTTTCTTTCTGACACCAGAATATCCAGTCTCTGCACAATGTTATTAAGCCCTCTGGAATTTATTTTTATACTCTTCTCGCCTTGAAGCTTCTGTATTTAAGCCCCAGGGTTTTCTGACCGCGTCTCAGCTGCGGTTGCAGTCCCAGCTGCAATAGAAACTTCTAACTCACAATACACAAATGAAAAGTAACCTCGGTTTTAGCAGTTCCTTGCTCTCACATTATCTACTCTAAATTCAAATCCATCTCAGCATCTGAATAAATTAATCTGAAGGAAAATATCTGTGCTCCTTAGGGGGCTGGGGCTTTTTTGTCTCCTTGGTCAGCCCGCAGCCCCTGCCAGCTGTGAGGCTGAACTGCTCCTGAGGCTGTGGTGGACTTGGGGTGGGTGTGGGCCCCTGCCTGAGTGGGAGCTCACCCTGCAGCTTCGGGCAGGAGGTTCCACCAGGCAGGCTGGGCTCTACTGGGTCCCATCCTTTGGCTCATTCTGCAGGTGCAGTCTGCAGATGGATTAATTGGAGTAAATCTCTATGTTACTCTGTCATACACTTGGCAACACTGTATGATACTGTCCCTCTGGTATTTACCCAAAAGCAGAACTTGGTCCTAGGGAAGTTATAATCTATACAAATGCTGTAGTTTTATTTATAATAGAAAATGTTTTAATTGATGTTCAGCTTAGAACCAGACCATCAATATTAAGATACATAGGCTTCAAGCTTTTAAGGAGACAACTGGATACTGTTCTTGACTCTAGTAGTTATTTACCATACTTGAATACTCTTTGTTTTACAGGAACACTTGCATAAGCAGCTTTTCTCCTTTGAGCTTTTCACTGGTATTTGGAGGGAATCTAGCAGTTCCTCTGATTAAATTATAAACTCATTAGAGAACAGGAAAGAAAAAGAAACATGTATTTAAGAGCATGTCAATTGATCTGTAAGTCCCAAGTGCAATTTTTGCTTTTTTAATGTATCTACTGTAATATGTCACTAAGGAAAATGGTCCTTCACTTTCTGTAAACAAGTCTAGGGTCATCAGGAACTGAAATAAATGGTCATGGTGTTTATTCACACATGAGCAGTCTCCAGGGGTTTACTCAGTACAGATGTCCTGGGTGGGTTTTACTCCTGCCTGTGTTCGGGTAGTACTGATTTCTACCCTCCATCCTGATGGCACAAGTCCTGTCCATCAGCTCAGTGTGGCCTCAGTCACAGCGGCTAGAAGGGGAGCAGAGCAGTGGAGTCTGAATGCTGTCTAGGACCCTCATTCTGCTATATGCTTTTGAAATCAGTGGGTTTAAATCCCCAGGTTTCACTCACCACCTTTGCTTATTAGCATCTGGTCATCTTTTATTTTTCGCAAGACATCAAGTATTTCTCTACTGATCTCCCCCAGCTGTCTTTCAAGGAAGCTCAGTATCATGCAGGATCAGGGTTATTGAGGAGAGGCACCAAGCCTTTTTGTAGTATAATTCATTTTGCCATTGAATATTAAAGGAGTAGAGATAAAAATCCTGATGAAAGAAATGAGGATTTTTCTTTCTGTATTGCTTTGTATGCTGAGAAGCAATCCAAAGAGCCTTTCTGAATAAATTCATTGACTCCAATAGCTTGCAGGAACTTTCTTTCCTTTAAGCTTTTCATTTGAAAAGAGTGCAATTTAATGCAAACACTGAAATAAGCTTAAGGATCTCCTGTATCACATACACAAATGATTCCTGGCACAGGGATGTCCTTCTGGTTGAAGTTAAAGCTGGAGTGGTACAACATATTATCACGTTAAAAGTTTAAAAATTTCCAACTATTTCACAAGTAATAGGAACTACCAAATTTTAGGTGTAGGTTTGTTTGGGGGTTTTTTAAGTTTACATTCTGATCCTTTCCATGGGTACCAGTGTGGGGGTATTGCCTGCCGTTAGTTTTGTTCTTGTCAGTACCTGACTGCATCTGCTTAGGAGCTGATTCTTCCTTGAAACTTCTCAGTGTGTGAAGTGCCTCAGAAAGTAGTAGCTGAACTCAAAATATCCACGTATTTTCTCTTGACATAGGTGATGTTTCTCTCTCTCTCTCTCTCCCAATGTTTTTTTGGGTTTTTTTGGTGATAAATGACCCATCATTCAGCTGTGATCTAGGGAAATATCTGAAACTAAGAGAGGTACCCCACTGTCTTTCCTGTCATTTCCCTTTAGAACAGTGCCATAGTATGCTCTGTATCACTCCCTACGTGTTAAAAGTTAAGTACTGAAACAAGAGACCAGTCCTGATATTTGTTTCAGATGCCATCCTGTAAATCAGGAGTAATTTCAGTGAAGTTACCCTTATTAATCCATTGAGTTTCAAATGCCTGTAGGAGGAATGAGGGAAAACCGGTGATGAAAAGGAAGGGAGGACAGAAGGAACAAAAGGGGGAAAAAGGAGGGAGGGAGGACAGTAGTCAGGCAGCTATCCCAGCTTCTGTTTATAAAAAATGAGAAAAAACCCATACCTCTCAGTCTGTTCATCGTGTCTCATGTCCATATGATAGAGCTGATGTAAAGCAGCCAGTTCTGTTAAGTCCAGTGATACAGTCACACCTATTCAGAAACTAGAAGGTGAATTAGTAAAGGTCAAGGTGTAATGGCATCATTATGTGGGGTCTGTGAGACCCTTCCTACCTCTGGAGTCCCCCTCTGGGATTTTTGTGCCTCAGCAGTACTAGTGACCCGTGCTCAAAGGGAATCATCACAGTCCCTATCTGATCACAGCAGGCTGTAGTGAAAAATCCTCAGTAAAACACAGGTGAAGCGTATCATTAACTGGGCTGAACTACAGGGTAAGTTTTCAACACTTTCCTAAAGATTATCATCTAGTTCATGGAAAAGTAAGGAAAGAGCTACAGAAACAAATGGCAGTGCTGCAATTTTAGCAGGCAGCAGTACAGTCAGGGAAAAGGAGCCGAGGAGTTACACTGCAGGTCATATTCCCAAGAGAGAGTCTGGCTGCTGACGCATTCAGGAAAGCAGAATGCTGGCTGCAGCCCTTTGCAGGAGAACAGGCTGTGTCCCTGGAGATTTGTGGGATATGGTAGAAATGAAAGGAAGCTGAGTAGCAAGAGGTGTCCTAATAACATTAGGAGGGAGCAGGAACTGCTGAACTTCTTGACATACTGCCACTCCCAAATGAGACCACCTGTAATTTTTTGCAGCATACTGAGTCCTTGGAGCCTTAGAGTCAATCTGTCAACAGTACCTGGTTGTTCACACAACAGACTTTTATGCTGGAAATGCTGCTATACTCTGGAGTAACCCAGCTGTACTTCACTATCAATTATTTTGACATATCTGGGGTGATGGCCACCATTTTGAAATAAGCCAGAAAGTGAACAAAAACAATTTCAGGATAAGGCAGATAATACATAGTTTCATACTGTCAGTTACATGTGGTCAGGCCTTGGGACATTCCATGGATAGTGCAATACATGGCATATAGACCTGCCCATATTCTAGTTGTGCTGGGCAGGCTTCTAAAGTTATGTTCTTCCTCTGGACCCTTGAGTCTGTCTTCTGACTTTGACGTTCATGTAAATGTCAGTACTTGTCTGCTTGTTCTTTGCAAACTCCCTTGAAGACCTTGTGATTCTTTTCATTTTCTCTCTTTATCCATTTCTGTCTTTATGGTAGCTCTGAGTGTCTTTCCTCTCTGCCAAGCAGCATTCCCACTTCCACCCTCTCCAGATGTCTGTTGTCCTGTAATATGAGCCAATATGATACATTAGAATTTATAAAGTACTTTGAAATACACTTAAGGAGGATTGGTAGAGAAGAACAATGGATTGTTATAATCTACCCTCTGTGCACCATCATTCATAAAATAGGCATGTAAGGGAGTGCTGCTGGAAATGTTAATGATACCAGTACTGTCTCAATGGTAAAGTGACATGAAAGTTCACATTTAACTGCCACCAGTATTTCTGTTATACCACACATTAAACATAATAACAACCAAGAAGATTAAATTCTATTACAATAAGGGTATATAAATTGAGATATGCATCTTCACACTCAACTAATTAGTTACCATCGACTGTTTTTACTTTGCTTGGTGACATGTGGTATATAAATCATTACAATATGTTAAATGCAAATGGTTGGTAATAGGGTAACCATCTGCTCACTGTTGGAAAGTTAGCAGAGGAATATAGTAAGCTGTACTTCTAGTAACGATGCTAAACTCACATCCCTGAAATACCAAATATCTAAAAACAGCTGCCTCCACTAATGCCAACATTGCTAATATGTCTCTTACCCTTTTCATTTTCAGAAGTAAACCACATATTGTAAGAGGTAATTTTGTTCTTCAGCTTGAACTTGACTTCAAGGCTAGAGTCTGTAACAGCAATGTGAACTACCGTATTGGAGAGCCTGATGTTTTCCTTATATTGTGCTGAGTGCTTTTGAACAGCCAATAAATAATCAGGCTGCACACGTTTCTCAGGACATCTTTTCATCCACAAATATAATTAAACCCCCTTCCTCACTAACACCAACTGCCAGGCCCTTTTTCAGGGATGACATTATTTTGTAAGTGATAGATAGGTGGCACATTGCTGTCTGGTAATGTATTACACTGGAGACCATCAAAGGGTGCCTGCCATCTAATAACCTCCCATGCCCTACGAGCATTAAAGATCACCACTGCAAAGAGGGATCGATTATTTTGCCACAGACATGTATTATCAGGGGCTGTCACATACCTTCCTAATGAGGTTTCCTGGATACCCAAGCCACAAAGTAATGCATTGGAAAATTAGCACTGGGGCAAGAGTGAAGGACTGCCTGCCAAAGTTGAGGCTGTGCCTTCAAGCCAGAGCAGCTCCTTCACTCCTTACCCATTCAGTCATCTGCTGGTCAGGGTCACTATCACAGTGCTGACGTGCGGCTCCCCCATCAGTAATATATTGCACTATCACCTATCAGAGAGATTAATATGTTCCTGTATTGAATTCCTGAGATGTGGCTCTAAGCATTAAAGAAGCTGAGGAATTAATTTGGCTTCCACTGTCTGAGTGGAAAAGAAGTTTGTGATTTCATCAAAGCCAGACGCTAGTGCTGCCGTGGCTTGCTCAGACCACGGTGGGAGCGTTTGTTCAGGAGGTTACGTCTGGCATGGCTGTGTCTGATTTAAGATTGTGCTTCCAGGGAAGCACCTGCAGGGGAAGAGGCTGCAGGAGAGCTCATTAGCCTGGCAGTTTCCCCGTCCCAGAATGAATTACAGAAGAAGATGTGTGGTCTGCAGGGTCTCAAAAAGCTGTGGCATTGTGTAGGTGTGCTGTCCTGCAAAGCTGTCCAAGTTTAAAGTGTTACAAGGAGACTTTTTGTGCCAACACGTTTCCTTTGTTACCTTGCAAGAAAAGAAGCACCCGCTGAAGGCTGCACATGTTTGGTAACTCCATTTTGATTCACAGTGAACACTTGCCTGTTTCAAAATGGGGTATCTGCACTTTGAAGTTATTGGGAGCATTTATAGACAGGGATGCTGTGATGAGCAGTGCTTCATAATACCTCAAAGGCATGGTGCCAGAGCAGGGAATTTGATAAGCTGAGGTCCTGAATTGGATTCCAGCAATGGTCACGAGTTTTAAGAAGCTCTCATTTGAAATTGCAAGCAGAGGAAAAACAGGATTCTTTCTCTTTAATTACATTCGTTTTATTGAACTGAAGCATTGCTTCAGTTCCCAGAATACTTTATATATATATTTTAATGCAAGTTACCAGATACAGAATGGTTGCAGGACTGTTTATTGTTTGTGACTTTTATAGGTGGTAAAACAGATTTTACTTATTTTTCCCTTCAGCTCTCTTGTGCATTAAGGATCTTTAGATGTTGGGATGGTGTTTACTGAAATTGTCATAACCATAGTAATTTAACTTTTTTGATTTGGTAATGGTTCTATAGTGCTTTGGTTTAGGCCTGTTCAGAAAAGCCAATCCAAGCACATGAATATGCACTAGAGTCCAGGAAACTCTGACAGCCTTTTGTGCAGGAGAGGAAACATGAAATTCATTCCCTCAGTAGCTGATCATTTTCTTTGGCCTTAGATTTTTCTCATATTTATTGAACTGTGGGCTATTTCTTCCTTTAGAGCTAGAGCTGTTGATTTTGCCATGTAAGCACAACCATGAATTGACTTGGAAAAGTTGTTTTGGTTTTTTTTTTTTAAAATTACCATTTCTGGCCCGCAGTTAGAGCACAGCAGGTCCCACAACCTGCTGCTCCCTTGGGGGAGTGGAGCCAGCAGGAAGAGGGAGCAGCAATGGCAGCTGGGCCAGGGGACAGAGCTGCAGTATGACAAGGCATCTCTTTTGTCAGTGACCCACTTCGGGAAATCCTCCTTCCCTCGTCCCACAGCCCGTGTACCTCCAGCTGCTCATTTCTCACTGTCTTTGATTCTCTTTTCCCTGTTGTGATCATCACTCCTTCAGTTATAGCTCATGGGGAGTCGCTGCCCGAGTGGCTCAAAGAAGGAATGGAAACCTTCTGGAGGAACGTCTCCCTTTGCAATAATAAAGTCAAGCTATTCTACTTCGTCAATGCAGAAAATTGCTTATCATTTAACAAGCTTCATTAAGGATCCTGTGTTTATGGAACCATGCCTTCCTTCCTTTGAATGCCCCTGAAATAATTCTTCCAGCAGGACAGCAGAACAGCAAGGAGCCAGTTACATTTTTAATCACTTGTGTCCCCTAGGAATTGCAGTCTGCCAGCAAGGGCAGCTCCTTCCGCTTTGCAACACAGCAGGAGAATTAAAAGATGGGAAGCTGTGGTTTGAGAATGGTGGGTTACAGTTAATAATGAGCTAAAGATCAATTAATCTGCTACTAATATTCTGCTACTGAAAATGTTTAACCTAATCCAGAAGGTAGATGGGGGTGGGGGTTGGGGCAAGTAGGAATAAAGGGTTTCATCCTCCTTTTCCATGTTTTATTCCTGAGTGGTGAAGGGGGAGTGGAGAAAGAGTTGGATGAAATGAAAATTAAAATGAAAAATAATATTTCATTTCCCCTCTAGTGTACATGTCTTGAAAGAAAGTTTCAATAGTGTAGAACCCTTACACACCCAAAGCAGTTTGCATCATTGTACCTTCTCATCAGGCAGGTCAGTTAGACTGCAGGAGTAACCCTCAGTGTGGTGATTCTTTCCAACAGTAATCCTTCCAGGTGGATGGCAGCAGCGGCCTCCATTCTGCCATGTACAAATATCTCATGCTTCAGACTTGATGCCTTAAAATACATATTGGAACTTTAGGGTTTTAAAGATACTGAATCACTGTATTGAGAGAGCAGATCCTGAAATACCTCATCTTTCCAATGGCTGCTTTTGGAGACTAATGCTGCCTTTGTGGTCTGTATGTTGGTTTGTTTGTTTGTCTGTTAGTGCTTCATAAATTATAGATGCTTTAAATAGGAGAGATGCGAGACAGCGATACCACAGGAATCAAGGGGCTGTGTGCTTTGATTCCAAAGGCTATACCTTTAATGTTCCCTGGTTTCCTCCCTGTACACACACACCCGTGGTTTGACTAACAAATGCACAAGCGTGTGGCTGATATTCAGCCTGCTTCTGAATTGTGGAGGGGAGATACATATGCTCGAAAGGCTTCATCCAAAGAGCATCACTTGATGCATCACTCACAGATTTTTAGAGACATTTGGCATTTAAAATGAAATTATGTAACAGTGGTTGAGTGCTGACTCTTGGAAAAAATTGGAGATTTTGGAAATGTTGACTGTGTTTTATTGTACCGGGGCTTTTGAAAAATCTCTTGCGCGTATTAGGACCACAAAAAAAAAAGAGCTTACTGTTGCTGAAAAAGATTCAGCAATTTAAAATGGGCTGAGTGTGTGTTGTAACAGGGGAGAGACCTTTTGGACAGTTGTGCAAATATTACTGCAAACAGTTAACAGACCATGAAGCCCAGTCTCAGAGTTCTGTATGCAGGAACTTCCCCCGAATTCCTAACACATAAAATGTGTACTTTTTATATCATCATAAACTTAGCACATTAAAAAAAAATTAAAAGAAATTTTAAAAATTAAAAAAAAAAAAATAGCTGCTGTAACTACATTAGTTAAGTAAGACAAGAGAATGAATTGTCCAGAAGTTTGGGGGAGAGCAGGGTGCTTGTCCTGCCTTGTAGCCACAGGAGCAGGGGCTGGTAAGACTGAGAGGGGGCAGCTGCTTGGTGGGGGGTGTTCTCAGAGTTCCCATCCTGCAATGCTTGCACCTCAAGAGAAACCTGTTACAGACTAAGACTTTTTTTCCTTATTTTATAGACTTCTTTACCTTCACAAGTAGGTCAGCATCTGAAAACCCAGAGAATATTATGAAGGAATAAAACTGAGACAAAATACAGGAGTGATTTGCATCGGGGAAAAAAAAGAGCAATAGAAATATTGCATTCTCAAAAAAACAAAAACCAAGCCACATTCAACTTCTGTTAGAAGAACAGATGCCAGAAGTTTGTCCCCTCTGTGATATGATTATATGGCCACTCAGTCATTTGGCTCAGTCAGTCTGCTATTTATCATGATAAACCTGCATGTACCAGAAAATCTACAAGTGCTGCCCTTTTTCTCTCCTGATGTTTTTTGCCCAGTTTGCAAGCAGAGAATTGCTTTAACAAGATTTGGGGACACTTCTGAGTCCTGCATAATGCTCCCCCCTCCTGGTTTGTGTAGGTCAACAGGAGGAAATGCTGAGCAGGCATGAGAATAGACGAGGAATGACAATGAACAGCAGTGGTGGGAAAGGAGGTCATGACTGCTGTGGGCACCATCCTAAATTCCAGTGAGCTGTCTCCCTCCTTCCCCTTTGCAGCCTTCATTGTCTGAGAGAGAGAACACAGCTATAAACACATCAGACACAAACAATAACTCCTTCATCCCCAGAAGTATTACTTAGAAAAATATTTCCTAATGAAATGGCCATTATGTTTTTCTTCTTGATTTTTTTATTTGCATAATTCAGGGAGTTTGTGATAATTATGTCCCAATTCATTTAAGATAAAGCTCTGTGTCATGTAAGCATTTTTATAAAGATTCTCTCAGGGCACCATGGCTCTTCCTACTCATCAGGTCTACAGTACAAATACCTCTTCTTATTTTCAACTGATGGCAACTCTCGGTCAGTGTGCAAACAAAACTCAATACAGCACACTTATGCCCTGAAGACTGCTTTAGTGCAAGGAAGCTCTTGTTCACCATCTGACTGTCTGTGCCCCAAAATGGATCCTGTCCTATCTTGCTAGATCTATTCCTGGTAATAACCTGCTGCTTGAGAAATAGATACCACTAGACCTCCCTGACTTTTGGGGTTTTTTTCAAATCTAAGCTCTTTCTTTACCTGCATCTATTAGGTCTCTATTATTTTTCATAGAGATATTTATTTTATATATGCATACATTTTACTTCCAGATTAGCTCAGTTTTTGAGAAGCAGAAACAGCTTGTATATTTTCCAGTGGAGTTTAAAGCTGAGGAAGACTACTTGACATTTCAGGGAAAACTGAAAAGTTTGTATAGGATTTTAAAAGCTATGTTATGCAAGATGGAATTGCTAAGGTTTGTTCTTCAGAATAAACATGTACTGATTGTTTCTGTCAGCAGTATTTCACTGTTGTTTTCCCCTATGACAGCCTTATATTATTCATAACTTAAAATCTATTCTTTAAATTTTCAGTTATAAGAGTTTCCTGGCGGGGGTCACAGAATATGAAGGGAAGTATTGATTTGAAACACTTAAAATATAAATGAAGTTGTTTAGTTCTTCTGGTACATGGAATATTATAGTCACTGGATCAAATTCGACCCCCCAGCATGTCTGTTTTCATAGACAACAAAAACATGTTCCCAGCCTCTCAGTGGACACTGCAGTGTCTGTGTGAACATTCTTTGATTTACTCAGTATTTGTTAAAAACAAACATGAATAATAAATGTTTCAGAGCACTTGAAGGCCAAAAGTGATCCCTATTTTATTCTCATCTGACATTAGGTCAGAATTTTAAGACTTTAAAATACAAGGCTTTAAAACTAGCAGCCCTTTGTCACCAGCTTCCCAAAGCAGTGTCAGCAACCCCTTTTCACAGTGACATACACAAAGTCTCTTGTCCCCTATCACATAAGTTTGTGGCTAGGACAAGTATTAAACCCAATGGCAGAGCTATTTTGGCACTGGGGGAAAACCAGCATTGGTGGTACCACGATGGGCAGGCCTGTATGCATGTCCACACGGCACCTGCTCATGTCCACATGTGTCATCTGCTTATGTCCACACGTCACCTGCTCATGTCCACATGTGTCATCTGCTCGTGCCCACATGTCACCTGCTCATGTCCACATGTGTCACCTGCTCCTGCCCACGTGTCACCCACTGGCTGCTCCAAGTCCAGTGCCAGAAGCCAGGTCCCCTCTGCCTTTCACCATCTGAGGTCTCAGAGCTCCTTTCCAGCTGCCTCTGGCCAGGACTGGCCAGCTCTGGCCACCCAGCTCTGAGAAGACCATGTCAGCCATTAGGAGTCACACCCAGAGACCATCTAGGGATCACCTTGTGGGTCCCTTCCAACTCAGAGTGTTCTGTGATTCTGCACTTAAATTATTCCCTTAAAATTTTTCTTTGGTAAGAAGCAAGTGAAAATGGGACCATTTATCACCTATCTCAAGCATTCTAATACTAAAAAGTATTTCCCCATCTTTGTATAATTCCTCTGATTTTAATACAACATAATAAAACATTTGCAGTTCTAGCCAGTTTTTTGGCTTCAAGATAACAATAAGTAGTGTCTATAATTAAAAAGTACTGTCATATGGTATTTCTGAGAAAGAAAATAAACTTTCTCTACACAAAATCAACAATTGACGTACATTAGATGAAAGAAGAATTGTTTTCCCAAATTAAAAAGATACACTTAGGACTTTATTTCCTAAACTGTTTAAAATTACTCCTAACATACAGCATTGTGTTTGTTGTGTTGTTATAACCAACAGGGCTAGAAATAGGGTGACCCAGTATCTCTTTTTCAGTATCTTAAGTTAGCTATAGGATGCTAAGTTGCTTTTGGCATACTTCAGCAGCTCGCTTTTCATCGAGTTTTCTTCAGCAGGAGAAAGGATTAGTATTTTTGAAGTCTAAATTATTCACAGAAGAAATTTCTGTCCAGGATGGCTGAAAGTATCTTCAGAATTTAACCCACATTAGTAAATACTTTTGACTAATTTTTCTAAAAACTCAAAAGAGGTACAATTTTTCCTTTGGAAATATTTTTCTTTTAAAGTTGTTAAAGTATTCCAAAATGCAGTTTAAAATCTGAAAATAAAACTACACATTTCATTTGACACAAATTATTTTTTCCCCCCAGTTTTTTTTTTAGTTCAGTCAGTGAGCTTAAAAAATCAATTACTTGCAATGGCACTACTGGCAAATAATTTGTATCATAATCATTCCAGGGGGAATTATTCTGTGACAAGGAGCTTCTATTGTATGGAATTTAGATGTTAAAAAATTGAGGCTAACATGATAAAACACTGATAAATGTTGTTTCATTTTTACAATTTTCTCTTTCAAGTTATGACTCCAATCGAGATGAAAAACCAAAAGAAAAAAAAAGGCAAAAAGAGGAACTGTAAAAGATCTATGTATTTTAAAGCAGATTGGGAATGTCTGC
The DNA here is from genome assembly GCA_013400635.1 of Hypocryptadius cinnamomeus. Classification (NCBI taxonomy): domain Eukaryota; kingdom Metazoa; phylum Chordata; class Aves; order Passeriformes; family Zosteropidae; genus Hypocryptadius; species Hypocryptadius cinnamomeus. The sequence goes on from VYZP01066521.1 coordinate 23,449, forward strand.
TTTGATAATAAGCAGCTACCAATTCCCAGTTACTTTAGGTGGAGCTGTGAGGCATAGATATTTTAAAAGTTAACCCTAATAAAACACAAGAAAACACCAAGAGAAAACTAGTTTTGAAATCTTTACTCAGCTTCCCTTGCTCTGAACAGGTCATTAAGCACTCTCAGCTTTGCTGGTTTAATCATGAATACCCTGAAATACAGTCAGAAGAGAACAGAGCTGCCTTATAATTATCCTTAATGTTGAAATTCAGCAACGTGGTTTTTCAAAAAGAGATCAATTAACCTGCCCTCAGGTAAGCACCCTGCTCTCCTTCAGCCTGGAGAGGCGTGGAGCAGAGGCAGCAGCAGCAGGAGCTGGCAGAGCAGCCGTGGGCTCCGAGCCCTGGCAGCCACAGCCGGGCTGCAGAGGGACAGAGGGCACCAAGGCCTGATGCAGCAGCACCTGGAGGTAACATCAGCAACAACCAGCAGAACAGCAGGACTCAGTTTACCTGGGTAAAAAGATGCCTTTCAGAGTGGTTACAGCGCTGAACCTCGAGCAGTGGCTTCAGTGCATATGAGGTGAAGGTACAAATGAGCCTGAAAAGAGAAATGTTAAGCTAGTTTTCAGAATCAAGCTTTAGTCTGCACAATTCAAAAATATTTTAGATATTTATCATTTTAAAATATCCACTAAGAGGACAGGCCACTGAATTATATGCCAAAAGTTTTCATGTCTGGATTCTCAAAAGTCTGAAAAGACAATCACCTGAATTACGTTTCTATTTATGCCCTCACTTACCCCAGCAGTTTTTCTAAATGTCCAAACAGTGTCCAGACATTTCATGGTGATATTGAAAATAAAGAGTGTTTTATCAATATTTTTTTACCTTTTCCCAACACATCTCCTATAAAACAAAAAAAAATAATGAAGGAAATCTGATTTTTTCTGTTTAAAGTACTTACAGCCTGGGCTTTTCAGGGACTGTTAGGTCATATGTAACCATTAACAGAACTTAACTGGAAAGAAAACTTAGCCTTTGTTTTTTGGTATGCTTTATTGCTGGTTGTGTGTATTGGTGGTTCACCTAAAGCAAAAGGTGGCCAAGATACATAGCAAAACAATGGGGATATGTTCAATAGACCTTTTGTCTTTGGATAAAAGCCTGACTTCTTTCTGGCTCTTTTCAAAGAGGAGTAAGTGGGTCTCCTGATGACCTGCCTGAAGCTTTTCTGCTGGCTTCTTTCCCTTGCCCCAGCTCCATATCCTTGCACATCCTGCATGGCTCCTGTCACGGGTTGAAGCAGCACCTCTGGCAGGGTTAGACAGCCTCCATAAATGATTCTGCTTTGTGTTAGCTTTTTTCTCAATATAACTCATCCTCTTGGAAACAAATTTTTCCCTGGTCTTTGTGTTTATTTGGAAAGGAGGTGAAGATCTCCTCAGGACTTTTTGATTTGTAAAATCCCCTCACCTACATATACAAGCATAACTAGAGGGATTTAAAGCAGAGCTGGTGACAACAGATGCCTATCAGAGAATAAGCAGGGGAGAAGGTTGCTCACTGAATCCTGATAGCAGCACCCACAGGAAAACCTTTCCTGTTACTGACTGCAGTAGGAGCAGGACCTGGCTGTTCATTGCATTTAAGCTATCAGAGGTCTCACTTTTTCAGGTGATACCTGGTGCCAAAAGCCAGTGTGGCTGGGGTGGGCTATTCTGCACCCTTTCTGTGCCTCCCAGCTCTGCAGCTGCCTGGGGTGCAGAGGTTCCAGCAAAGACAAGAGCAAGGGCAGCAGCGAGCCCTGGACACCCCCTGCTCCTCCAGGAGCACTGCTCAGAGTGGCACAAGGCGTTTTCTCTCCCTTGGAGGCAACCAGGTACAGCCCATACCCCACTCTTCCACAGCAGTGACTACTGGGGACACGTTTGAGCTTTTAAATAAGTCTTTGGGAGTCTCTTGAACAGAAATGCTTTAAAAGCTTTTAAGAAGAGCAGCAGATGTATGGCTTCACAGAGCTGGTTCCCCTGGTGTTGAATTCTTTGTGCACCATGGATGTCTTTATGCTGCTTTTCTCGGTTATAGTCCCCCAAAGGTTACCAAAATCAGTATGAAATTAACCTTGCATGTTTCTTATGTAGCAGAAACACTGCTCTCTTGACAATAAATACTTTATTCCCTACTGTGACACAATAGGTGCTATGCCCTGAGTCTTTTTCTAAGCTAGTAAGATATTTCTGCTTCAGCCAGGTCTGTCCTGCATCAGTCATGGACACAAACTCCTAATAGCTCACTTGGGGTATTGCTGCATGCAAGAATAAAATTTCTCCCACTGCAGATCGTTAAATGACATTTTTGAATGGGATTTGTAAACCATGTCCACTTGGATGGTAATTTAATGGCCACAATTTTAGACCTCCCACACAACAAATTGTTCCTTTTCAGTGTTGTGCTGGGAAAAAGAATTTGGGAGCAGCTGGCAGCTGATGCTGTGAAATACTACTTACAAATAAAGACAGGAAGCTTGGTGTAATCACTGGCATCTTAGAGCAGCTTTCTTGGGAGTGCTGCTGAGCAGATGTAAGACTGGTACTTATTAATTAAACTAAACCCAGAAAAATTGATTTCTCAATAAACTTGAAAGTGGTGATGCACATTAGCACAATGCCGGGAGTTTCAAATCCAGTGTTCAGATTTGTATCAGGAGAAAAGAGAAGAAAAAGTGACTCCTAAAGATTTCTTAACTTCTCTTTTTAAACTTGTAAGCTATAAAACTTTGCAGTGATATATTGCTGCACCTTTCATGCAAGATTTGTGTACCACATTCTTATATCTAGCAGGTTCTTTTACAATTGCTGCAATACAGTGGTTAAATTCTGCCTGGTGGTATTACCGTGATTAAGATAGGAGGTGGTTTTCAGGTATCTTTTCATGTCTGTTGACTTATTGATAATGATAACTGCCCAATGATGGAATGCAAACTAAGAATGGATAAGAAAGACATTGGACAGCACCAAAAATTTAAAATACCGAAAGCTTTTCTTTCTTAATATCCTGATGGCAATGAGCAGTTTTCAAATCTCAGATAACATGCTCCCTAACTTCATCAGACAGACAATGGCAGGGTACTGCCAAGCAGACTGTGTTGTTCCAGCTGGTGGGTGGAGAGAGATGTATTCTTGTCCCAGTACACCTTGCCACTCTGATATGTAACACTATGGGGAGCTGAAGATATTCAGGTTTTTACCATCTCCTAGTTTTTCTTGATATTTAGAGCAAACCAGTTAAAACAGGAGATACATCACAGCAACTCAGAACACCTGAGCTCTGTAGTACCTCTGCAACACCTGCTTCCCCTCTGCCCTCTCATCCCATCCCTGTGTCAAGACATTGATTGCTGTGTGAAGTACAGCGATTTAGTAGGTGAGACCAAAGGGATTCCTGTGAGAAAGAAAAAAATTCTCAAGTGAGAGAGAAAGAAAAACCAAAACTACTTGTAACACTGATGTACTTAGAGTTTACATCAGCTACTTTTTCTCAGTTCTTCATTGGTAGTCTGGGAACCTACCAAAACAATCACTAGTGTTAAATGGCCAGTTGGTAGCACTGGAAGAAACTGTCATTCTTGACCTTGATCTTCATCTTCACAAGAGGTTTTGCTTCTTCTCTGGGAGAGACATGACCACCTTTGTCAGCATCCTTCATGTAGGTGAGAAAAGCTTCCTATTTCTGAGGTTAAAGATTAGAGCAAAACAGATGCATGGAAATAATGTGGAATACTGGTATCCTGCCTTGTCAGCAGTCCTGTCCCTAAGCACATTACACCTGGGCTCCTGATCCTCCACTGATTCCCACTTTCCATCCCATGATTATTCAAGGTCTTGGACCTGCCACTGCAAATTATAAAAAGATTATCTGTCGTTACCTAAAAATACAGCCACCAAGCTTAGGATAATATGAATGAAAGCTGGAAACAAATTAGGCTTCATTTCAGGCAGTGTGAACTAACATAAATTCATTGAATTTACAGGAGCCAGATGGATTTACATCAGCTAAGAATCTGACAAAGTGTGTTCACGAGTGAAAGTATTTGCAGAACACGCTGCTGGCAAACTCTAGCAGATTTTATAATCACTTTCTTTATTGACACATTTCCATAAAAACTAATACCTCTGAAGAAAATGCAAAAAATGAATGTTTAGCAAGGGAATGGAATTTCGTTTTCTACAGCAGCTAACAGCAGCTATATATTCAGACACTTATTTCTGCTTTAACACTTAGAGAATATGGAATCAAAGTTAGAAAAGTATGTGTCCACTCCACTTGGCTAAGTTTATAAAAGTATTTCAGGATAGATATTTTTTAATGTGGTAAACTGGTATAACTTGGACTCATAATTAGCTGTTCTGTTCTATTAGACATAAGCATCAGTGGTTTACTTTTAGACTTTGGATCTAAGAAATGAAGAAAGTCTGAATTTTTTCTGAAGTCAGAATATCTGTTGGTCTGTGACATTCCTTTATGCAGTCACAAAATCAGAACAGTTATAAATGCTTAACTACTGAGGTATTTGCTCAGTTACTGCCTCCTTTCTGGGTTTGTGATGAGTGCTGATGATCTAGGCTGCAACATTTTCAGTTGCCTCTGTTTGTCTGGAAGGCTGTCATTTGGTAAACATTTCAGAACATTTATAGTTTATTTGGCAAGGTATGGTAGCTTGTGGCCCTCTGTCTGAAAGAGGCAGGGGGAAAGGAGAAGGAAAGCCAGAAGGACGTACCTCCATGATATTTTGCTTCAAAAGGAAGATAATATGCATCTATCAGACAATAATCAATCTTAATCAAATACAGGTTGAGATATAAATTGATCAGTAGTGATGCTGTAGTTGTTTGTACGACCAGCATTTAATTGACAGTATACAGAAATGCTTACCAGCATATGAACACAATAAATCTTATTAACATTTAAATTTAGCACTTGCATACTCTTATTGTTGGGTTGGCTTAGTGCAAACAGTGGGCAATTCCATGCCCTGCAAGCTTTCTGTGAGCCTTAGGACTGAGGGAAAGGGAATTATGCTGCCCTTTTGGACTTTGTTTTCTTTTTTAATTTCAAGCTCTCCAAACTGCTTGGAAGTAGGCCGCTGAGAAAGCAAAGCAAACATGCTCTCTGTGCCATGGCTTTGCTGTTCCCCTAGATACATTATATTCAGCTGAGGGAGAATAAGAAGCTATTTTCCCCAATTTTCCATACTGCCTGTGGGAATCTAATTCAATTTCCTCCCAAATTTAGCAGTGAAAACGAAACAGTAAAGAATAAAGTTGAAGAAGCTTCTGTAAATCTCTGGATTCTAAGGTACTAAGGTGCAGCAGGATTACTGAGCACAGGTTAAACTTCTTTTCTAACCACAAAGCTACTTACAGATTTAAGAAGCTTAAAAACCTGATCCACCATTAGTCCTTGCTTTGCAAATGAAAGAATAATATATCTACCTATACGAAGTTATAGTTGTTATTATTGAATTTGTTTATCCCTTATTTATTGATGTAGTCCTATTCCACAAAGGAATTTTTTTTTCAGTGAGAGATTATGATGTATTAGATAAATTCAAGGATAGGGACAGGGAAAAAACTGGCGACCAAATGCATTTCCAGAAATAAACAAGTGAAAAAAAGGACTCACATTTCATTACTCTCACTGTAGTGGCTACATTTAACCACCAGACCACAGGGGTCTTACTCCTAATATCCAGAAAAAGACGCAGTACCCTCTCTGCATTTAGATTCCATACAACACTGTGGACCTGAGATACTCATAGACTCAAAAAGAAAATATTAATAGAAAATAGAAGTTACTTTTTTGCTTCATGAGAGCCAGAACATTTGTTCAGCAGACCTACTTGCAGCCAGCAAGCCATGCCATTTTGATTGTCAACTGTCCTTAGGTGGTGTTGACCCTTTTAGCTCAAAACTTCAGATGGATATTCCTTACAGTGAGCATTGGTAGCCAAGATGCAGTAATTATCTTGTTACCACTTTGACGAAAGTGTGTCTGCTGCATCCCCACAGAAATAAATTGGCCAGCAGTCATTTTATTTCTTCACAACAGTATCCTTTATACTTGTTTTTATCCCCACAAAATCTATTAAGCTTAGAAAACGACAGTAAGGATCAGCATACTTTGGGGTTTTGACATGACATGGTAAAATCTTACAATATAATGAATAATATTGTTCAGCCAACATGATGTTTCTGAGACTGTGAGCCTCAATGAAAATGTATTCACTTGTCAGAGAAAATTAAAGGATAATCAGACTTACCTAAGTAATGATGTTTACCTTGTACACTTGCACAAATGGTGCAGGAGTTTTGTAACTTACCTGTACATACAGTTTTTCAAGTTATGATAAATCTGTCTCATAAAGAGTAAAAAAAAAAAAAAAAAAATTAAACCGGAAAAATAATGATTCCGTGACAAAGATTTCATAGTATATTTTGACTTTTGCTTTCTCAATTTACATCTCATCCTCCTTCCTGGCTGGAGTATCACTTCAAATATATTTGTAATGTGGAATTTTCCTCTGTCTACATTACATTAGAAAACTAAACTTCACTGGGGAAGCTGCCTCAAGGTCATTAGTAAGCTTGAGATGCATAATGTAGATGACAGCCTTAGCACATTTGATGTCATGATAAACACGGCCAAGTCCTTTAGGACAACTGTAACAAGGTGCTGGAAGTAGTTGCTAGCACTGGGGAGCTGACTAAGGCTCCTAACATTGCCAAGAGTGTTTTAAAATGCCTAATTAAAACTGTGTGGGGATGGTATTTTTCGTTGTGTGGGCAGTAATGTGAAGAGCAAACACACCAACTCCTCTGCAAGCTCAGGCTTTGCTTACCTGGGAGCAGGGAGCCGACTCGTGGCGTGCAGAAATGGAGTCTGTGCAGAAGGCTTCCAAGTTGGTTTCAAGTTAATTTTCTAAACTTTGGCAATGACCTAGAATGATTCAAAGATGTAACTAAATGAGGAACATATGGCTAGTCGTTAAAAATGTATCAAAGAGCTCCTCTTGTCTTTCTTTCTCGTGAATGATCTCTTGAACATCAAGGATCCCCTCACGTGCCCCCAGTCTGTTGGTTGGCACTCCCCTGCGAGAGCGTCAGCACGCTATTAGCAATTACCTTAGTGATATTTACAGCATTTTAATGTCACTTGCCTGTATGTAAATAGAGTCTGTGAGGAGCACAGCACACCCAGGGCTCCCACCACAACAGCACTGCTCCGTCAGTGCGCCAGAGCGCTCCTGGGCCTTATGTAACTGCCAAAAATATCATTTCAATTGCTTTATGACAAAATAATGAGTCTGTCAGAGATGAGTGGTCAGAAAAACAAATTTGTTCTCCCACACAATTAGGGTTTATAGCATTGGACAGCAATATCAATCTCCAGTGATTCAAAATTGAATTTGCACGTTGAGGGAAATGTGTTCTTGCGTGTGCTATAACCAGGCTGCTTAGCAGGTTGAACTGGGAAGATGGATATCCAGTGTGCTGCAGAAACAGGGTGGAAGTTTCCAAATGCAGACAAGTTTTGTGGGGCCATGGCATTCAATTCCACAAGCTCAGCACTGACAGATCTGCCCCACCAGGAGCAATAATAAAAAAGTCTGCAAAAACTGTCACCAGATATAAATGGCAGACAGCTTTTCCCTTCAGGTAGAAAGCCATTTCAAGGCCTACATCTCTCCATTCGTGACCTAATTGTCCATGGAGTTGTTGATATTTATAATCATGGACTTCAGTCGTTCTCTGTAAAGTCATACAAGCATTAGACCTCAGCAGTGCCATTTACAGTGAGCATGTACTGTGTCTCAGAACTGCACTTTGCCCTTAACATTTGCTGTGTCCTTACATGAGATTTTGCCCTTAAGCTGTTAGCCAGTGCAGTGCTGAGGCTGCAGCACAGATCCTCCTCTGTTTTCCAGACCTTAACCTGTGCTCTCCAGCCTGCTGTACTGATTACAGCTCCCTCTGTCATCCCCTTCTCTGTGCAGGCAAACCCACTTGGTATGCCAGCAGCTGCTACCCACCCACTGCTACCCAGTAATTGCCTTTCTGGGTGTGTGTACATCATACCCTCCACAGGACTTGGACTTTCTTCTTTGGATTTCTAAATGGGCATGGAATACTGTCATATGGAACTCAGTACACTGGAGGTGAAATCAGTTTTTTAGGTTTTCAGACCTTCTCCATTCTTATACAAGCAGCCAAAGCAAGCACATTCTGCCAATGGAAGCATCAACACAGCCTATGGGATTGTTGTGTTAAGTGTGCTTTGTATGTAATTAAACCTTTTGTTAGTATTTTAGATTGACAGCAGTAACAGCTAGGAACAGCCTTCAAAGCAAGTGGTTAATGAAATTACAAATGGTACCTAGGCTTTTCAGTAATAATTTATCACCATGGATATTCATATAAGATAACAAAATCCTTCCTTCTCTCTGGAGTAGAAAAGAAAGGTAATCTTCCATAAGAAAGAGATGAATTTAGGTATCCTCCACAGGAAGCTGATTGCACATCTTGAGTGATCTGCTGAGAGCCCAAGTCAGCTCCCAGATCAGTGGTGCTCAGCTGATTGACAGCCAAAATTCCTAAGGTCCAGAATGTGCCGCTTTGTTTTCACACCACTGACAATCCAGTGTATCTCATCAAAAGAGTGGTTCTCTCGTGGTCTGTCTGGGTGCTACTTTTACCAAAATAGCCCTCTTTCTATAACCCTAAATATTTGTTTTCCTTACTGCCTATTCTGCAAATAGAAGCAGCTTTTTATTGTACTCTAGTCATCTCTCAGCCCCGCTCCGCTCATTTAGCTCTCTCAGTCATCCAGAGAAGTCTGTCCCTCAAGCACAACACGCATTGCTCTTTGCAGAAGTCTCTGAGACTGTGCATATGTACACTCTGATGAGGTCCCTGGGACAGATTGCCCAATTCCTAGTGTACCCTTCATAAAAAACCAAAAGCATATGAAATATTGTTTCCCTGTTTCTCTCTCCACATACACCACAGATTTTGATACTGGCTTGTGTTTCCCCAGACATGGTACCCTCCAGTTTGCTTTCTACAGATGCTTCTTGTTCTCTTTCAGTTTTAGCACTGCCTGCATTTTACACGCATTCACTATTCAGCTACATCCTTGATTTGCAGTGGAAATCATGATCAATCTCTTCAAGATCTCTCAAGTGGCTTCAACAAAAAAAATGGTGCAAAAGGAGAGTCAGAGCCTCTGGTTCACTCTTCCAAACATTTTACTTACACTTCCACTCTTTTACTCCTTATATATAGTTGCTGACACTAACAAGACTATCAGTTCAATCACTTCAGATTCTATTAATCTACAGATTTTTTCATACTCGTATGAAAATAATCATGAGCCAAACCCAACTTTTCTGTTGCCTATACACTAAGAAGGCAAAGTTTTTACCACACATTATCTGATATTTGTGGTTTGGGTTTAGGGGGGGTTTTAAACATTTCTTTTTGTGCCCAGTATAACTAACTCTTATTAAGTCAAATTTGACATTTTTAATATAAATGTACTTTTAACCTTAATTTTAGTTAGTCTTGTAGTAAAACTTAGTGAACACGTTTTTTCTGTATTTTCTTCTCATTAGAAAGTGTACACAGCTAAATTTGAAGTATTCTGAGAATTATTTGGAAATTTACCATGGTTGGCTCTTTTTTTGCTCAGTTATTAACATTAGATTTGGGTTATCATCTGCCTACAAAAGTTTTAGATCAGTCCTTTTTTTTTTTCTAGTGATCAAACTTATGGTTTCTCTTATTCTCTTTAAATCATACTCCTAGAAGGCTACACTACTCTCTCCTCTCTCCACATAGCTTTTTTTCCTTTTTTTCTTTTCCTTTTTTTTTGGGGGGGGGGGCATGCATGGGGGTTTGGTTTGGTGGGAGGGTTCAGTTTTTTATTATTACTTGAAATTTTCTTTTTAAGATGTGATGCAGCATTCTGGGTAATTCTGATGGGAAAGCTTTCAAAAATACATACAAAGCATATAAGTTGATTTGCATAAAGGCATTGATTGAAGAATCTTTGATTATTCTACTGGTTTAGGACAAGAAAAGCCATTTAGCAATTCTTCCATTTGGAAGCTAAGTGGCTAAAATGTCCCTACTTTGTCTATTTTGTGTGTGTTTAGTCTGAATGCCCATATGGGGGCTATAGGTTTTAAATCTCAGTTAATAGGGTTTTAAAATTTGACAGGAGGTTACCAGCTACTTCTAGAAGAAAATGCTGTTTTTCTAGAAGAAAATTTGCTGGTTTTGTGCAAAGCTTGTACCTGGTACAAACATAGCCCTCCAGGATGTCTCACTGTCTCTGTCTGGTGGGGCTTGGTGGCTGCAGTCACACAGGATGCTTTGTGCAGGACCCCAGAACAGCTGTCCTGGGCAGGTGTGGGTGCTGCACCTTGGCTGAGAAGCACTTCCTCTGCAGCAGTCTTGCCCTAAGGAGTTAAAAAAACAGGCACCAGGACAGGCAGCAGAGCTGTGCTGCCCATGCCCTGTTACCTGGCAAATGGAGGAGGCAGTCTGTAAAGAGGTGGGGGACAGAGGGATGAGGGCAAGTGGGCAGTAAAAGGAAATGGTGAGGCTATATGGGAGTTATTTGTGTATGCATGTATATGCCCATACATATAAATACATGCATATATTTTGCATATATATCTGAAGAGGCATGGCACAGGACTGGATAGAAGCAGAGGAGGATGGAGAAGGCCAGAGTCCATCCAAGACTTTTACCCACACAAGCAAAACTAAGGAAGGGTCAGTCTCTCTTCAGAAACATCTGACAAGCACAGCATCTAAGAAGTGCAAAGAGATTTTGCACAAGATTTTTGACACAACTCTTCTTTATTTTCAGGTGCTTGTTAAAAGAGCTGTGAATATTTACTCCAATTAGCAGATGGACATACCTTTACCTTCCCCCACCTCAGTTCCTGTACAAGGCTGCAGCACCCTTTCAGAGCACTAGGTATTACAGCTTTTCCTCAGAATCAACCACTTTTTTCCTCTTGCCTAGATCAGTTTGCTGCCTCTGACACTGAGTCCCTACAATAAAACAGAAATCTACTCCTGAAAGAAATCCAGTCCCTTCCTCTCTCTAATTTGTTCTAGTTACCTGCTTTTCTCCTCTATTTTTTGGTCTTGTTCTTACTGTATATTTCTCCTCTTTGGAGTGTTCCATTTTCATATTCCTGTGAACAGTAAAACAACCCATGGCTTTTTTTAATAGCAGTACCCTTTACCAAAAGGTTCAGTGTCTAGTGAATAGATAGATGTCATTCCCTGATGCCCAGACAAGCATCGTTCATTCTGCTCTGGCGACTCACTGAAAATTCACAATTGATTTAGTCTTCAAGCACACATACTTTGTAAATTGTGTAAAAATTACTCTCTTTCCCTTGTCCAGCATATTGAGTACATTTTGGTCATTTCAATTTTAAAGGTGTTGAACCTGTTTCTCTTTAGAATGAGCATTGCTCAAATAACAGCAGTTTCATTCATTTCTAGCACAGAATGCTCCACCATCTACTGTATTACATATTCTTGTGGATTTTCTCCAGCAGCTACTTATGACAACTGCAAGCTTGTTTTACCCTGGGGATATATATGTATGTGGCCAATTGCTTCAGGTCATATTCCTTCCAAATGGAAGTCAGCTTGACAGCTGTTAATTTGCACTTGGCCATTCCACATGTTGTTTTGCTCTAATTATTGGTCACTGTATGGAACAGGTGACAAATGCCCACATGAGAACCCTGTAAATTACTAGATGTATGGTCATTAGGAAAACAAACAGGAAAGGTCATTAAGTACTGCTTTTCTCTCCAGCCCCAAACAGAAATAGATTTTAGCTGGTTTTGACATCCATTGGAAAGGGATGGACAGAGGTGAAAATACCTTACTGTTTATGAAACTAACTTCCCATTCTGTAAGTGTCCTAGTTTCAGGAAAAGAGGGGAATTTAAGGAAAATACAATTGCTTTAAGACCAGATGCAGAATCTGGTTTATCTAATGATTTTGTCACAAGGCTTGATTAGGTTTCTTTCCCAAGTAAAACTAAATGTGCCTACCAAAATAATTTGTCTGACCTTCAGCTACTACAGCTGTATTAAATTAAAGCAGGAAAAGAAATTTCCTTTCTGAACAAGACAGTACTTGCTGAACAAGAATGGCAAGACACCATTACAGTGAGCTTTCCTTCTATTGAAGTGTGGTATTGCAGAGGATATTTAAATGTTTTCTCAGGCTCCCAGGATGTAATTTGGACCAGATTCTGTAAGGACATAAGCAGAGGACTTGTTTTGTTCCTGGGAATAGTAACTCTTGTATTTTTGCAAGATTATAGACCTGTCTGTAAAAAAAAATTATGAATCATTTATTTGTTCTCAGTAGTGCTGCATTAGTGAAAACAAGATTCAGCATCTTGGAGTCTTAGTGACATTTCTGCTTTTAGACCTTGTGAGCTGAAGATCTGCAACTTGCTCTTTGCAGGGATGTCTTGTGATGTCATGCTTTCATGGTAGAACAATACCAGAGGGACAGCACAGAAATCGAGCGGTTGCCATAGGACATGCTTTTCTAAAACTTGAGCTTAAACTCACCTCACCTCTAAATAACATCCCACTTTGTTTTATTTTTGCCTTTTAAAATTAGGTGCAAATGCAACCTTCATGCTACTGGCTGTAAAGAAGAAAACAAAAGGCTACTTTGTGAATGTGAGCATAACACAACGGGCCCAGACTGTGGAAAATGCAAGAAGAATTATCAGGGCCGACCGTGGAGCCCTGGTTCTTATCTGCCTATACCTAAGGGCACTGCTAATATCTGTAAGTAGTTTTGTATTATAAGGATATTTCATTATTACAATTCTGCCCCATATCATGACCGTGAAGGAAGATCAATGTTTGCAAAGGTTTGTAATTTCTTTCTGACTCGGTGTGTATAATTGGACAAGGTGTTGATTTGTAAGTGCTAATTGTTAAGTATACATCATCTGTGCTCTCACATGGTTTTAAATAACTTCCAGGAGAACCACATGTTTCTATCCATAGACACGTCCCTGGACACTGCACAGAAAGGGCTAAGGAATGCAAAAGTTAGGACTCTTCACATAACAAATACAGAGAGATGAGAGAAAACAGTGGGAATAACTGCAGTACTGCTCCAGCCACAGTGCCCTCAGCTCTCCATGCATACATCCTTATTGTCTTGAGATTGGTGACACTCAGCTCAACGTGTGAGATCCTTGCTCATTTTTTGTGCATTTAAAAAAAGGAAGGAAAAAACACCTCAGGCCAGATTTTTCATATTACTAACTAAAGATCTAAAGGTCGGGAAACATTTCCCTGATGTTGACCTGCAGTCCAGACTCAGATGCACTCTTGTAGATCAAGTGTTGAAGAGAGAAAACGAGGGCAAAACCTGGGGTTTTACATCTGCTTGTTTCCAGCTAACAGCCACTCCACAACACACCTGTGTACTGTTCCAGCACACTTCCATATTATCCAAAGCAGGAAGTTACTGACAGCTCTGTTTCCTGGTTCTGGACAGGATTGGGCCAAAATAAAACATGGTGCTGAAAGAGAAGGCACAAAGACAAGTATGACCATCAGTTCTCCCTTACCCACATACATGAGATATGCACTGATTCAGAATCCCCCTGAACTGAGTAACAGACTTAAATTCCTTCGAAGAAAGGACTGAAAATGAGGATACCTTTTGACAGAAGTTACTAGCTTCTTTTAAGAAGAGTCCACAGCTTTGCCCTGATTAAAAGCAAAACATTCATTTTAAAACATTAGATATAACAATTTATTGAAAAAGTTATTTGAGAGAAACAGAGCTATGTATGCAGCTGAATGAAAAGTTTAAAACCAGGAGCAATGTGCAATGCTCAGAATGTTATCTAAGACTTCAAAGCAGCAGCTGTGAAGAATCAAAACTCAGAAACGAAGATCATAGGAAGCAGGACCTTATCAAGTAAAATGTGAAAGTAATAGACCAAGTAACAAACCATGAAGTGTGGGGGCATGAAATTATGATAAAATTCTTACTGAGCAGAAAAAAATGAACTTCCAAAAAGCAGGGAAAAACATTTTGTAAGAGTATTCAGTTTTTTTCGCCTGTTATAAAAAGTGAGTGTGGCGCACAGAATTAATACTTTAAAGCTATGTTTGGGAAATATGGTGAGATTTACCAGGTTGATTTTAGCTAAATTCACCTTGCTGTGAGTTTTACCTCATTCCCAGTCAGCTGAGCACATGCCAGATGGAACAGTGGAATTAGCACCTACTGAAAGAGTGTCTGAAGCTTATTAAATCAACTTTATGTTAAAACAACATCAGTGAATTTCAGCAAATATACAGTTTCATCAAAAATCAAAACATTTTGTAAATAATAGGTAGTCATTTCTAGGCTTGATGATAATGATGGTGATGATGATAGCATCATGAAAACATAACCTTGTTTGAGGTGACGAATACTCCACTTGCCCTCCAATCCTGATTTCAGCAGTCATCAGCAGCAGGAGTTTCTGGCAAACAGGAAGAAGCATGAAGGATTTCTTCTTCACTTTCTCAGTTACCATGAAATAAACTGGCTTCCTGAGCTGGACTTCTAGGGTTGCTTGCTGCTGAACAGAGAGAGACACCCAACTGACATAAGCTTGGCCTCAGTGAGACCTTATGGCAATACATTTCCAATTTTAGTGAGACAATGAGTGAAAGGTATTTTATTTTGCTTGCCTTAAATGTTTTTCAATGGTTAAGCCAATACCTCCTTAAATAAGGAAGGAACAAAGAAAAATGCACCTCTGTTTACATCTGTTACACCATTTATCATTACATAGACTTGACCTTATCCACTTTTCCACTCTTTTTTTAAATGACAAATCCTGATCTCTCTCATCTTATCATAAAACCGTGCCACATCTCTGCTCATCTATGCTTTCTCCTCTGGTTCTGTGATGTCATTTTTTTATTTGGTGAGGCTAAAACTACACATGGTATTCTAGACAGGACAACAACATGGCTCTTTTATGATAACATTAAAATGTGCCTCTTTTATATTTTGTACTCTCTGATCAGTCCTTGAGTCCTTTTTTAAGACTGTACCACAGTTAAAATATTTCTTCTGACCTCAAGGCTGACTTAAATTACAGGTTATATGCTACAATAGTTAGTTCAGAAACATCATATATGAGTTCCTGTAAAATACTTCTTGGGGCAACATTTTCTCATGGCAATTCTTGTTCAATACCATTTACTTCAGATGCTAACAGACTTTGAGAAAATTCCTCAGCAGGTGAGAATCTCTCTTTCTTTGTTGTGAACATCAGTGAAAACAATTACTTTAGTATTCAATATTAAATTAATTATTAATTAGTCATAGTATTAATAACACCTCAATTGCCTATCTTCCCAGTTGTCTCTCTGGGCCTCCTGTTTCTAGTATGACTGTTTTAACAAAAAAGAATTTCTAACTTCTGTGTCCATAGGAAGTTGATTCTCGAAATACTGTGGTTTATATTTAAATTGGCAGATTTTATGCTTTTTTTCCCATCTCATTCTCCATTGAGAAGACTTACACTTTTGAAGGGTATCTTTCCAAAATCATCTACATTCTGTTGTTTTCAATTTGGCATTGGGATTTTTTTTTTTTTTTTTTTTTTTTTAAATTTGGATTGGGGTTTTTTTTTTTTTTTTTTTTTTGCTTATAAGAGAGATAGTTTTTGTAAGTAACAAAAAAAGAGATGAGTTATATATGATTATTCTGAGCCTCTCATACACTTGTCTCCAGCTGCTTCCATGCTGTTTGCATGCATATCTTTTTAGATGTTCTTTTCACTTTTCTTTTATCTAACTTCTTCATTTTCATTTCCTCGCTCTCTCAAAGTTAAATATTACTGCAGTGGATTTTTTTTTAATCCTTTTCCTTCTCAACAAGCATGTTGAGTTTCAGTCCAGAAGTGGTTCTCTGATAACTACTTCTTGAATTGTGTCTTATGCACTGCTTCAGAACTAAATCAGCTCCTCTTCTTGTGAGTTGTCTGATTCTTTGGTACAAACAGCAATCATTTATGGTATGTAAACCTTCATTTCTTTTGTCACTTCCTGATTTAAGGCTGGATGTGTTGAAGCATATGAAGTTATGCATTACTGTGCAAACTCTCTGCACAGCCAGTGTAATTTCACTTAACTTGTTGCCTTTATGTCACCATCTCCATCGTCAGCAATGCAGCCCTGGTGTTATACTCTCCCTAGTCAGGTGTGGATTCTGAAATAGTTCCTGGAACATGTTGATAGAAATAACTTCCCTTCATATATTACTTCAGTTCTCTGGGGGCACTTTGTATAATCCAGTAATACATGTTCCTTTGATACTTCTCCTTCCTCTAATTTTCAAAGACCATCTTTTTCATCTAAGACCAAATTATTTAAAAATTTAAATATGTTTGAAGTTTAAATGAATGTGCTTAAATAAGATACAGTTTAAAATAGTTGTATAAATGAAACACTCTGAAATTTTTTTTTCTTCTTTCCACAAAATAAAAATATACTCTTTCATGAGATTCTCTGAATTTGTGAAATTTGTTCAGATTCAACAAGAAGCTTAATGTCTATTTCCAAATCTTTCCCAGCTGGAACTTCTGTTATTTCCATTTCTCTGTTTCTGACATTTTTTGTAGCCAGTAAGATTTTACCATACATTTTCAAGCTACAGCTCCTGAAACAGAAGACAATTCCAGATTATTCTGTAGTCATAGTGGGAACCTTGACACAAAGCTGTTTTCTTCATCCATTTATTTCTTCACCATTTTAAGTCACCCTGTGTTTTTCAAGAGAATGCAAAACATTTTTCCATGCTTTACCTGTGAAGGACAGCAAGTACTCTGTTGTTAACTGGCACTAACAATATTTATCCATTTGTCTCCACACAGCACTTATTTTATATTTCCACTCTATCTTATTGACTATTTTGTGATTACATTCATTCCCTTGTGCTGCCACACTCTATAGATAGTTTTTTCTGCAATATGTTTTGACACACAAAGTGAACTTATTGAATTTCTCTCTACTTGGTATTACAGGATAGCTTTTCTCCTCAGCAGTTGTATGTGTCTGAAGGCAGTAGCCCTTTTCTTCCTCCTGTTGTTTACATCATCTTTGGCCCTTAGGTTCTTTGCTCCATCAGACAGAGCTGTCTCAGACTGCACTGAGCTGCCCTGCATCAAAGCCTGCTCGCTTTGTGTCAGTCCCTTCACCACCAATAACCTGTATCAAAAGTGCCCCACACTCAGCAGAACCCCCTCTCTGCTGTTACATGACTTTCCTAATTCATAGCTCAACATGAAACAAAGGATTGACCAGGACATGGCAAACATTGGTGGTTCTTTTCAGTCAAGAGTCAGGCAGACAGTCTCAGTTTACCGAATTTCTCCTGCAGTGGGTCCCCCTCCCATGGTACAGCCTCTGTCTCAGCAGCACAGCCTTAAAGCTCCCTGAAAGGCAAAAGACTCACAAGGCATCCATGCAGCACAGCTGCCACAGAAACAGTTTCTGGCAAAACTTATGGCACCTCCAGAAGTGCACTGGTATTACCCTCATTGATGTTCAGTTTTCCCCATAAATACTTGCTGACAGAAAGCCATCCTGAAGGACTAGCATAAATGAAGTTGTCCAAAAAGTTGTGCTTTCTAGTCAGGAATCCAGGTAACAAGGATCCCTCTAACTGAAAGGATCACATATCCTGCTTTCCAGTCAAAGCAGACTCATAAACTAGACAGTGTCCCATTTTCTAAGGGCCCATTCTCTCAAGTAACTGGAAGTTTTCCAGTGCCTTCTTCATGACTTGATTTGAAGGAATGGGACACTTATGTTGAAGTTATAAAATATCGCTCCTTGATGCTTTTGACAATGTGTTTCAAAGAGAAAAAGGAAGATATCAATAAGTTACAAAACAGCAAAGCTTCATATTGCTCCTATTTTATATTTATATTACATACTAATATTAGTCCATGAAGCTTACAGAAGGCATAAAGCCACAGGAACATGTCACACAAAAGGCTGGGAAACCTAGTGTGAGGACAAAACTGCAGTGTATCAAGAGCATTCAGGCAGACAGGAGTGTCAGGAAAAACTGCAAAAATCTGCAACTGATAAACTCATTTTCCTTCAACTGAGTATCCAGTGCAATAGCCAGCAAAACATTGCAGGTACTACCTAAAAACAATGCCTTACAAATAACGTTCTGTATTTTTTTTAAATAGGGCTTGAAAAATTATCCTTCAGCACTCTACCCTCTTGCATGACCCTGCTGAGCTGGTTGTTTGTGCTGGCTGTGGTGACATCTCTTGCTGGGAAATGAATTGTTTCCATACGTCACTGGTTTCAAACAACTCTATTTTTGCCATATACAGTGAAAAGGTGAAATGAAAGAGACTTCTGGTCCTTAAGCAGCAGCAGGTGCTTAAGGAAAGGCAAAAGTGTCTGTTTTAAGATATTCAAAGTGCCAAAAACAGTCTGAGTTTCAGGCTTTGCAAAGTTTCTAATATTCTATCAATAAATTATGATTACTTGAAAAAAAAAACCTTTTGATCTCACTGGGTGTTTCCTAGACAGAGTTTGCAATACTGGTTTGGACTCACTAAAAAATAGCAGGAAGAAGTCCAAATTTTACAAGATGTTACCCAATAAAACAATAACTATTTCCTCTGTCCCATTTATTTCTGGTGGTATCGCTTGGGAAAGCAGAGGTGAGGGATAACAAACTTCATCAAAGCAGTTCCTTTTCTATGAATTCAATCTATACAGAGGAACAGCTGCAAAATTAACAGTAGCAGGAGTTCTGGGGCTCTTGCAATGAAACAGATGAAATTTCCAAAGAATTTTCTTTGACTGTGTGTAATCCTTTGTCAGAATACAGGTTTAACAATCCATGAAAAGTTTACTCCTATGATCATAATGATCACTCCCTTTGAGGGATTACAAGACACCAGTATCATCAAGCTTCTCAGGGCTTTAAATTGCTAGAGAATTCAGAAGTTCTGAAATTGATGCTGAGCATCTGATATTGCAATCATTCCTCAATAGAAGAGCTGCAAAGGGAAGAAAGACTCACTGCAGGGAGTGCTGTCATGCTGCAGGGCAGATATTCTAGCAAAAGATCAGATGAAGCATTAACATCCCTGCTCTGACTCTGCTATGAAAAGCTCTACATTTTGTTCCTGTTTAAGAGTCCTGCCAGAAGCACATGCGGGCATTGACAATGGAGGTGCTAAGAAGGTCTGCAGGGTATGACCTGCCCTGACACTGGAAGCAGCAGTGTGGTCCTTCTCACCGAAAGCTTGATCCATTTCTTTGTGTTAAGGATTTCACACTGACACAAACTAGAGACAGAAGCAAAAACTTGCTTTCTTCTCTAGCATCTGACTTGCTTTTTTCTTCATCTCAATAGCAAGCTCCATGGTAGCTAAGAGCTAAAACAACCCATTTCTGGAAGTAGGGAAAATGAGAAAATTACAGGGCAGATGCAGAAGATAACACGAAAGGAAAACACCAGATTTTTTCCTCTCAAGTAATGCATATATATTTAGATGCACTTACAGTGAACATGTAATATACCAAACCACTGCTCTCAAGTCAAGTCAAAAATAATAAATAGTATTAGTGACTTTCTCCTGCAATATTTGCAATTTCAGGGGCAGTAACAACCTCTGAACTTATTTTGCATGCTTTACTTGATGTCCCCTCACTATAAATCTATTACCATTAATAACCATCCCAGTGATTTCAACTGGAAGATAATTAAGGCTGAACATTGCTTTGGCTTAACAACTGAATAGGTGTAAATTCAATCCCTTTTTGTACCTTGTTCAATAGAATTGTCTATCAAAGGAGGCCTGATCCTTCATCTCTCTAACCTGTCCCCATCACTTCACTGCTGCAAAGTGTTCACAGATTTCATTACTGTGGAAATGATCGCAGATTTCAGGCTGACTGGAAATGATCCATGCCATGTAACAGACCAGGGTCAAGCCAAGGGCCAGCAGTGGTGGGATGACCCCACAGCCTGTGGCTGTCCCCAGCAGTGGTGGGATGACCCCACAGCCTGTGGCTGTCCCCAGCAGTGGTGGGATGACCCCACAGCCTGTGGCTGTCCCCAGCAGTGGTGGCACGGGCAGAGCCCTGCACTCAGGCCCTTGCCTGCCTGCACACTGACAGAGAGGGAGAGCAGAATCACACCTCCTGTGTCTGATTACCTAAGGACTTGCACCAAATCCAGCTCAGCTGAATTCAAGAGCTAGCCTCAATATGTAACTCCAGATCTCACACAAACACTCCTTCTAAGAATAATTTCCCCATCATATGTGCAGTTTTCACAGAGTGTTAATAGATCCTGCTTCGTGGCCCTACATAACCAGCTCCTTTCCAGACAAACTCAGAAGTGTCATTCTCACTCTCTTTAGTAAGAAGGGCATAAAGTAGTGCACTACCAAGGCCAGTCACCTCACACAGGGATACCTGGTAGTACAAAAACCAGTCTGGTTACACAGCCACACCAGCTAAGAAACTCTGTACAGAAATAGCAAAACAGCTTTTGAAACAGAACCTGAAGATATCTTTGCAAAGTTAATACAGAGCCCTCAGGCTAGCAGGCATCTTGTGTTCATTATTCTCTGCCCAGGAAGCATTTATCACTATGAATTCATTGAAAATTTTGAAGTACGATAATATGAGGCAAGCAGACTTGCAGGAAAACCTCTTCCTTTGCTACAATCTGTTCAGGAGAGAAAGGAAAGGATATTTGTGTGTGTAGGAGACAGAGAGGTTTGAGGCGGGGGAGTATACCCAGAGGAAATACAAATACCATTTCACAGTGCAAGTGTGAGTGTGAGAACACAGTTTTTGTCTTTTATCTAATATTTGTGTAGGTTCCATGAGTGTATAAAGGAAAAGTAATCCTGCTAATTTAAACCAGCTACAATGACTTGCAAAAATTTAACCAAGCTGCTATTGAAACTTCAGGGAAAAATATTTTAAAATAGATTGTCTTTTTGACATTTAAAATAAGAGGATAGATGTTCTCTTTAATGATCTTAACCAAAAAAAAAGCACTTTTTGTTACTATTAGAACTATGACCACATTGTTCTATTATGATGATATTTGCATTTAGCTTTCACCTTTTTCATGGCGCTAAAATTTTGGAAAATACACATGAATCTCAGCAGAAGTAGAAATAATTAAGTTTGCAAACGGTGTCTGAGTGTGGGGCTGGGTGAGCAGCAGGTGCTGTCCATGGTGCTCTGCCAGGCCACGGCTTCCATAGGATATGAAACCCAGGAGCTGCAATTCTGACATCTGCCCCAGGACTGATGTGGTGAAACATAAAAAGTCTGGCTTTGGTCCCCATTCTGCAAATTCTCTTACTTCAGCACTGTCTTAGCCATGCCACAAGTTAGGATTTTTCCCAGCTTGACTCTGCAACCTTGCTTACATTGAATATCATTTATTCTCAAGACGTTCCTTCACTTAATTGCAGAGTGAGGTCCATGCCACCTCTGAGTAAGGAAAAACTTTAAGACATATTGAAAGAAGTGTAGCAGATGTTTAATGGAGAAACAGACAGATTTCTGCAACAAAATGCATGCCACAAAAGTCAATAAAACTTTAAAAAGGCAAACTGCATTTAAGGAAGAAGATGCAAATATCCTGGATTTCAATACTGATCTGCAGTTTCTGACTAACCCAAGTGATGAGCCACAGTCCCATTAACAATGGCATTTAATCTTACGAAAATGGCATTTCAGGAAAGATTTCATATCCATGGGTTTGTGCTACACACAAAGCCTAACTTTCAGGGCAGACCTGACAAGAAGCTAGTTCTTGGGATTGCATTATACAGCATGAGATCCCACACTGCTTATCCAGTGAAGGAGCTTTACTCCTTAACAGCCCCACCTCTTATGGTAAATTTCACCTGTCTCTGGAATGGTTTCCTTGCATTAATTCGGTTTAGGAATTGAAATGAACACAGGAAAAAAAATAAATCAATGAGAGGCTTAATCAATATGGCCAACCTACTGCATTAGATTGTTTCACTCAATTACATTTCTTTTACATAGCTTAATTTAGATAACTGTCAGGTAAAAGAGGGGAAAAATAGTTCTATACAATTAATGCAACAGAAGGTACCAACTGATTTAAGCAGCTGGCCAAAGCAGTTAGCAATGCATCTCTCCCTTGGTTAAATTACTCTCCTGGATCTGCATAATACATGCATGACTGATATTTTTATCTAGAGCATTAAACCTAATGGCTGGTTAGTTGAAATACAAAACTGTTCTGAACAAATTCATGAAGTTCAGAGAGCTGGTATAGATCCCATCTGTCAATGCATTTTAGTGGTCCCTGAAGCCCCATACTGAAAAATCTAAAAGACTCTGCATTTATAAAGGACTGGGCATGTAATGGCAGATGCTTGAGTTTAACTATGTATTGATAAAGTATTCTGAAGATGTTTTCAGAATCTTAGGTGTAATAGCTCGGCCAGCTACAGCAAACAGCTAACTACACTTCTTTGTGTTTTCTTTCTCTGCAGGTATACCCAGTATTTCCAGTATTGGTAGTAAGTAATAAAACCAGTATTGTTTTGCATTGTCATTCAGCTTCATGGATCTGATTTCCCAACATCCCTTTCTGGAGTAGATAATGTTTCTCTGACAGCATGCCCTGTGGTGCAGGGGCTGTGTATTGGCCTCCCTCTCTGGCATTAACATGTAACTGTTCTTACATGGTCACAGACAATGTCACTCCTTACATCTGCATTCAGCCCCAGATTTTCTGATTGATTCTTATCAGCAGATGAGCACTGAGTCCTATAAAACTAGTGTGACACAACGAATTAAGACACTGTTGCAGAGAAAGTATTTGTTGAGCATTTTGAAGAAGTGTTTGCTAATAACAGAAGTATAGGACCAATAATTTTCATGCACATATATGTGTGTGTAAATTCAAAGAGCAAATGGAAAAGTTTATAAATGGAATAGTTTTCATTTCTATGAAGTAGATTAGCAAATGCAGCGTATCTGCTGGAATTTGCATTAGCTCTCTAGCAGGCTTTGAACTCCATTTACTCCACAAAATAACTAGAATTCTGTTCCTTCACAGGAAAATGCTTTCCTGTATGCAATCAAGTACCAAAATACAACTCTTAAACTATAACAAAACCATGACACTTATGTAAAGAACTACTATATCAATGAAATAGATGATTACTGAAACAAAACACGCAAAGAGACCAAGCACACAGCAGCTGAGCTGTGAGCCTCGGCTGAGTTCCACAGCTGAGGAGTGCACACAGCCATGGCACGTTAGTTAATTGCCAATAAAGCACTGGGAGGGAGAAATGGGATCCTGCTGTGGATCCCCACAGCCTCAGCTTTGCAAATACTTTGGACACAACTTGCATAATACAGGACAATCACAGTTATAAAATATCACTGTTGTTAAATGCAATTTGTCATACTCTGTATCCAGGTGAAAAGTTTTTTAACTATTTGGGTAAAACTGTCTCACTTCTTATGATGCAGGGTGAGGACTATCAATTTATAATCAACTCAGTTTACTTAAGCTCATGCATAGATTTGTTAAGCTCTAGACAGGCAAGTTAAATGCCATCAAAACTATCTCCCTTGCAAGTGCAAGCAGTGTTAACAGCTGAATGCAACAGCATCTGTTTTCTGCTTTAAATAGAAAAACAGCATCCATGACAATAATGTGCAAATGAAAGCCTTCAATCTTAATAATGTCATTTGCCTGCTCTAGTGTCTCCTCTGGTATTTGCATGCCTGCAGATTCATAATGATGTGCTGCTTTCAAAACTTTGTGTTCATACATGTTTGATTACAAAAAAAATTTAACTAAATGAAAGAGATTAAGTTTATGTCACTGTTCTCAGAAATATTCCTGCCATTAATAACAGAAATGGGATGAATGGGAAATAGCTCTTTGGAGTTTGATTGTGCTATAGTTTCTTAGTACTACTGTGTTGCATGGTCTATATGGTTGTGTTTTCACTTCACCCTCCATACAGCCTTCGTCACCACATCTACCATTTCTGAGCATCAGCAGATGTTGGCCTTTGAAAACTTAATAGGGAAACTCAAATACCTTTTGAACAATGGTGAGCTGAAAGGATGCATTGTTGACCTCTTTGTATTTTAAACTGGGATGATTAGTACAGTTTATGTATTACAAACAGAGAAAATTCTGTTTAACGTTCTCTAGGAAATACAAGAGTTTCTGCAAATCTATGTTTTATCTTTAGTCTGCTGTAAATGTCTTGGGATAATACATGGTAGAATTCAACATGTTTCTTTGTCTACCTGAAAAGGGTGAAGTATGAGCATCTTTTCATGAGCACAAGTAAATACTGATACTCTGCCTGCTTTTTCCATGTGATTTTTCTTAAATAGCTCAGGGGAGAAATAACTCTGCTTGCTTAATGTTCTAAACACCTTTCCTACAACATAGGAATAGCAGAATTTTTGGTAAACAAGGATAGAATCCATAAATTTATCCTGTTCTCAAGGAGAATTTAACAGAAGTCCAATTATCACACAAAACCAAACAAGATTAATTAGTCGTGGCTGCTTTAATGGATTCTGCATGATTTTTGTTTTGTCTATGCTAACACAGCATTTGTTTTCATATCAGCAGAGTTCTTCCCCATCTGGGGGCAGGAAGTTACTCTTGGGACATACAGTTTCATTTCATTTTGCCTGGCAGCAAACACCTACAGGGGGTATTGGCTTTTGTGTGCTCCCAGCTTTTTCTAGTTTATAAGGAGGAAGGGGTTGGGGCAGGGGGGTTAGAAACATTAAACTTCCAGCATGCAAAGAAGATGCCACCTCAAGCAACGTTCATTTAACACTTTTTTGAGACTGCAATGAAAGCCAGCAAAGGATAAACTACATTCACCTGTGTGCACATATATGTATTATTCTCTATTTTCATTTTTTTAACCTCAAAGGACTTTGTATTAAAGCAAGTTAGCAGTAAAATTTGAACACAAAAAAACAGTGGTCATTAGTAAACATCCTTTCTGATCATCTAGAAGAAAACAAAGCAAACAAAAAAAAAACAAAAACAAAAAAAACCCCAGAGCTTTCCCATTAAGGTCATTTGTACCTGCTGTTGTCTATCAGTTGAATAATAGGTTCTCTGATCATTTCCAGCATTCTTGATTACAATGCTGGCTCTTTCAGCATTTTTCAGCCATATCTGAAAAAATACTGGTGAAAGTGTTAGCAATTAATGAGTCCCAAAACAATTTCATAATTTTAAGCAATGCTTATATACAATATGTAAATATTCTGAAAACTGCATTATTTTACTTGCTAAAATAATGATTGTACAATTTTACATAGAGCAGTGCATCAAAATGTTCATTATTGTGACCAAATACCAACATTACTAATCTGTACATGTATGCCTTCAAAAAGTTGAGTCTTCTAAACTATTGCTTCTTTTTTTCCTGTAAAGCATAACTCCACTAATTATGCTAAATAGTTTGTTATAGAGGGTATAATTAGATAGAGGATAAGATAGACATGATGTGCAAATAGCTCTGTGTGGGCGATTATCACCTTAAAGCCTGCTGCTGGCAGATGAGTCAGAGTTTAGCGACAGACCATGCACCCAAGTGCAAGATGCAATCACAATAACTAAACAGTATTTTCTGCTTTGTTGTCTATGTTTTTGTTCTTCCTTATAGTCAATTTTAAATTAAGAGAACTTTTTTTTAATGATAGTGAATGCAAGATGAATCAAAAAAAAAATACTGAATGGGCAGTTTCTTATTTTATTGTTTTCTTAACCTTGAAAAATCTCATAGGTATTTTTCTGGAACTAAAATAGTGTCTGGATGAGTGTAGCTTTATTTGTTTTTCACATTTGCAATGAAGTTCTAATGTGGTAAATATATATCTTAAAAGGTGGCGAGAGCAAATACTAGTGGATTTTTTTTTCTTTTTTAATAACAACACAAAATATTTTGGACCTGATTTTGCCCTTTTGCAGTAACCAAGTTCTTTTATTAAATCTTCAGTCGTGTGAGCAAAGCCATTACCATGTCAAGCTCTGGACTAGAGTCTATATCCAACACATGTCAGCAGGGCATAAACATGCATAACTAGGTTGTACATTACTTTTCTATTATTATTTGAGGTCAAGTTTTACAGAAAGCTGTACTGTTGAGGGACCATTAAGATACTTATCTCCTTAAAACATTCAAATATTGTCTTCAGAATGTATCTATTATTTTGGACATATAAGCAAAATGTTCTCATTTCAATTTAATTTTATACAAATCAGACCTAGTAATAAATAATATTGTTAATCAGGCTTCCAGTCTAAGGCAATCACCTTATCTAGATAACTGATTATAATATCAAGCCAGTATTTGTTTTCTCTCCTTTAATGCTTTGAAGCTCTTGGAATCTTTTGCTTTAAAAATTAGATTTTACACTATATTAAAACATTACTGAGCTAAAAGAAAACACAGACGGCCTTTGTGGTGTGATGTGCTCATTTGAATACTGGATCTGAGAGAAATTTACATTCCAAATAATTCCATTACAGATAGTTTTACCTGGTAGGAGTCCCAGCAAAGCCAGTTTCCTGCTGTACAGCTAGGGTGTGACCCCTGAAGGTGAGGAAGCAGAACTGAGCCCAGCACGGAGCAGAAACTGCCTCTGCTAAAATTGCTGTGACAAATATATATAAATAAATCAAGTGATTTAGAGGGCAGGGTCAGAAACCAGCAGTGCTGCCCCAAGGAGCACTGCCAGGTCCTTGGGATGGGATGTGGGGGAGCCTTCCTTTCAGTTTTGGTTTTGCCAGATCCACCAATTTTAACAGATAAGAAGAGCTGTGCTCAGCAGTCTCAGACACAGCCACTGACAGTTTAGAGTTGTTTCTCATTCCTCTTTCCAGTTTTCCACCATCATCTTGAGTTAGTTTAAATCAGTCTATCAATCACACAGTGTTTTCAATGCTGTTTGATTTGCTGCAATATATAGAGAACTACTCAGTTCATAGTTATCTTTCTTTTAACCATTAATAAATAATCCAGTGATAGGATACTCTAGAAAATAAGATATCAGCATTCCAATATGTACCATGCTACCCATGCAAAACACATGGCACTTACAATATGCAAGTTGAGCTCAGTTACTCAAGGATAGAGAGTAGACACGACCCAAAAAGATATTTTAAAATCTAATTATCTATAAAACCTGGGGAGAAATTGCCAGGAAAAAAATGCATTTCTGTGTTACCCTCTCATCTTTTTCTTTCTGATCCTTAAGACATGGAATCTGTTTATTTCTCAGACTAAAGCAAAGAATGAGGTTTCCAAATCAGCATAGTGATTTAAAAAAACAAATCTTGATTTACTGTTCATCAGTTGGGAATTACTGTAATTCTGGGTGATCAGACAATTTTAACATTTTTATAGGAAAAAGCAGAACCAGTCCAAATAAAAAATAACACAACCCCTGCAAACTATCAACAAAGTAATTCTTTTTTTCATGAGAAGGTACCTAAATTTTTCATTCCAAAAATACTTGAATTCATTGTGCACTTCTACAAACATTTTAGTGGAAATACTTAAAATTGAAGAATTCCCTCAGCCCTCACTATTTTGAGAATCAGCCAAGAATTTGTTCAAATTAGTGGTATATTTTTTCTGATATCTGAAGGTTTCCAGAGATGGATCCTTGGATTATTTTTTTAAGCCTCTGAAAAGATCACTTTCTTTTTTACTCTACAAGTGGACACATAAAGGACTAATTACATTTAAATTCTTCCAACAGTTATAAAAGCTGTTATGGCTGACGAGCTACCATAAAACAACCACATCTTCACATTTATGCAGAATTCTCCTTTCTTCAAAGGAACAGGTATGAAACTTCCTACATTGCTACAAGAAAGACTGCCTAATATTGGCCAAGTATTTTTTTTAACTTAATAAAATAAAGGGTTGATAAAAAAAGCAGCATTTCTCTCTTTCAGTGATTTAGATTTTGCAGTTTAATGAAAGTGCTAAAAGGCAAATTTTATGTGAGGTAGATTATTGTAGCTTCCAAAAGACCAAAGGAGAGAAATGCTGTAACAATGATATGATGATTGCAGGAATTGGTGGAATACAATCTGATATAAACACACTTGATTACTCCAGCAGCTACTAAATCTACCAGTGATTTCAGGGAGCATTATTTCTTAAAAATCCTAATTTTTTTTGTTCAATATTAGCACCTAAAGCAACTGTCATAAGTTCACTGTCCTCAGCAGGCATCTCTAATTGAGAACAGATATTTACTGCTGCCTACTCACAGTTTAAAATAGGTAGCGGCAAGGCCAGCTTTCTGTGGCTAGAGACATGAAGTTTTACTGAATCATTAAGTTTATACTGATACATTTCTAATTTTTTTTTAAATGGAAAGAAAGTTAGAAAACATCTTAATCAGCATATCTCAGTGGGATTCCTTCTTGCTATTAAAAATTAAATTAATAATGATAGTTGCCAACACAAGTGCTCCCTGTCTGCCACTGGTGAGCATTATTTAAGACTTAGAGATTTATGGGTAGTAATTTCCAGCAGATGCACTGTGTGTGGGCTGGGCCAGCAGGATCCCTTGAGGAGGTGATCAGGCACTGTCGGCTGCAGAGCGCAGGTGCCCAGGCAGCAGCGGAGAATTCCTGCGCTCCATCACCTCTGCCCTCATCCCTGAGCAGGGACAGCCCCTCTCACTGGGAATACACTTTCATTTTACTGCCAGCTCAGTACTTGGTTGGAGTGAGAAACCAACAAAATGCCCATTAATTTCTGCCAAGATCGTGACAGGTTTTTTTCATGTCCAGCTGTCGGGTTGGAATTAGGCTAAAACTGCCCATGCATTTCCTTTATTTCCCCCATTCGAAACCATGACATAGCCCATGGTGCAGACTGTACTTCCAGTGAATATTTGAGACAGATTTTCTTCATTTAATATTGGAAGTAATTCTGATACTGTATGTCAGGGAGGAAATTAAAAAAAAAATATTGGGAGGAGAAAATCTAATAAGTATAATGCAGTAAGTTTTTCCTTACTTCATGAAAGTAACATTTTTTTCCAGTAGTTACTTTCTACATATAATTGGCTTTGGAACAATAGTAACTAAAAATGCAAAAATGTCCAATGCAAATTTAAAATGTCATATCTGATTTTTTCTCAGTCACACAGCTTGCATACCTCCACTCTTAAAAATGCCTACAGTAGTTTCACTTTTAAATAATAACACTCAAACATACATTCAGAAACTCTCTTTCACATTTCTTAGCCTTGCTTGCCCAGAATAACTGTCATGGAATATTTTACAGTAGATTGAAATAGCATATCTTGTAGAATACCTAGCCCAAGATTCATTTATTATTCTGGTAAATAATGACTCTAATTACAAAATGCAGTTTCCAGGCATGGAACTGTTCTGGAAAAGATTGGTTTATCTAGTCAACTTCTCTATAAATAAAGCCCTTGGTGGTAATCACCAAGGACTAGAAATATTTTCACAGGTTGCTGTGAAAGAATAACTAGCTGCTAAATGAATCTTCCCAGTGTCTGTTCAAGGGATGACTCATCTGCTCCAATGTACATGTGGGAATGACATCCAACATTCTTGGACTTGGATATCTCACCTACCTTTTCAGATAAAGCATTTCAAGTCATCGCCATTAAAAAAAACATTCAAAGATATGAAGAAAGACCTTTATCAAGAAACCTGTGATCTTGATGGAAATACAGGCCATGAATAAAGGATATGAGTAAAAGACATCCTCTTTACCAAAGACTGAAAAAAAGCACATAACAGAAGCATTAAGTCTAAGGAGCATTAACCACATTAACCAAGCAGCAGCTGGTTTCAGCTGGATGTGACCCTCAACAACCTCATCTAACTTTAAAGTTGACCCTGCCATGAGCAAACTGTGGAAATAAATGACCTCCAGAAGTCCCTGCTAATATGGTTATAATTATCAGTAATAACCAGTAATAATCACTGGTAATAATACTTAAATGGTAATCTCCAGGCACTGTAAATATGTTCTTTATTGTTTTGGGTGCCCATTAAGAAACTCAGTTCACTGTTATCTAATTTAAAGGGTCAGGGAATTTTTAATTATTTTGCAGTAAGTCACAACCTCCATTTTAAGTAAGTTTGCTAAAACAAGCACAGATCTATAGCATTTATAGAATTCCTAAGAAATATGTAAATATTACTTTTTTTCTGCTTTACAAGGAATGATTTTACTTGGACATGATATTACTCAGAGAAATCATAATCGGGATAAATTATATATTAAATATCACTGATTATATCAGTTTGATTATGTAAAATATATGATTTACTATAGAGGACCTAGAGTTTATAAAATGACAAATTCCAGAGGGTTAGTCCTAAGGCATTACAAAGTTATTTGACACTATTAATTTTACCTCTGGTAATACCTAGGCCTTCTCAGTTAAAGACCACTATACGTGGGAATTTTTATAGCAGGTATGCCACATTGTACTCAACAACACAAGTAGGATATTGGAAGCTTCAGTCTGAAATGTGATCAGTTTTCTGCAACAACTTGATGCTGCACAATGGCTAAAAGAAAAAAAGGCTCAGGGGACAGCAAAACAACATAACGATTGCTTTTCCTTTTTTAACCCCTGATTTTTATGTTATGCCTAATGTCCAGTCACTTTACAATGTTTAGGTCAAGTCTAAGTGTTCCTAAATCTACCAAAATTTGACAGGGAATTAACTGTGCAAGTAATTTGTCATTGAGTGTCTTGAGGAGGAGGAAGGTGGTCTCTCAGGTGCTTGGCAGCAGTCTGTCAGTGGAGGGGGGTGTGGGTTACCACAGCACCTCACTAGGTACAGCTCAGAGATACTTTTTGTCATCCACTCTGACTGGGGCACTTGCACTTCCTATGTGTGGGAATTGGTGGATCTGACCTGTAGAGGCAGGTTAATGACAGTCAATATGTAGACTCTTTGAGAATCTACCAAACTAGTTCCATTTTTCTTTCTTCTGTTTTCTTGACTGATAAGGAAAAAGCACAAAAATGCAAGAATCTGATGTAATTATGTGATTAAATTACAACTTGACCCATTCAGTTGTACAAGACTGCCTAACAGCAAATGGCACAGTGCAGGTCCCCATCCTTTCCTTTCATTGTTCTCTGTGTGGGAGGACTTTAGGGACGAAGGCTGATGTGACCCTTAAGAAGAATTCTGTTTGGTTCAGACAAGACACAACCATTGCAGTACTCAGAGAAGACTATAAAAACATAGTCCAAGTCTAATGTTCAAAGCTAGGCAGATGGCAACAGAGAAACAAGTTTTCTTTCCTTCACCAAAACCCCATCCCCTTTACTTTCAGCTCCAAGACCCAGCACCATTCTGCTAAGGGTTGTCATTCCTCACTTCCCCAGCCCCACAACATATCAATCAAAGGAGATGAAGATCTAAAGAGACACAGCTAATGCTATTGCTTACACAAAATGCTTCATGCAAGTAACACATTTTGTAGAACTTACAAGAAATTTAGATATTTAATACTATGACAAAAAAAAAAAATCAAGCTGTAAAATATATCAGCAGATATATCAGATGATAGGAAATAGATGAAACACACAAAAATGTGAGATCCGAAGAAGAGGCCCACTCCACTGGTAAATATATTTCTTCTAATAACAGATATGCAATTCACTCAAAAAGCCCTGAAACAGGATGTTACAGTAAGATATGTGTCTTTGGTAAGAAGTCCGTATTTGTCTGATACTGTCGTTTTATCTCTGCAGAGCAGATTTAACACAATATGTTCCTGTTTTGTTCCTGGTGTTAGAACTATATATATTGGCCTAGGATATCTTCTCATCATGAAAAATTATATTTTAAGCCACAGAAGAGAAATTGTTATGCACAGTATTTTATGTCCATTTGGTGTTTTGGGAATCATCAATTGCTTGTTTTCTTGTTCACTGTGGAGTCATGTTCTGTTCTAGTGCAACTTAGACTAGTCCGGTAATAGCTGTGTGTGATCTCTGTCTTTGTCCATATGCTTGCCTGTTTAGAACAATATCACAGATGTAAATAACAAAACCTGATTTTTCCTGATGCATGCAGATCCTCCAAAGTTTGATAGGATATGGCCGAATATTTCTTCCCTTGAGGTTTCTAAACCAAACCAAGGTAGGATGCTGTAAAATTCCTAGTGGTCTAAAGGTACTGAAATTTCTCTCAACGAGTCCCACGTGGTGGCAAAAGTAGTAACAATGATACTCCAACTCATTTTTCTCTGTTGCTAAGTAATGCTGTCCTGTGAGAAAATAACTATAAAGCAAACCTTACCTGAAAAGGGAGTCTTCCAACACTCAGACTGTGCACATTACTGCAAATATGGGAATAGTAGACATACAGACTAAAATTTATGATACACAGAAAGCCCAGGACAATTGTGGACTTGTTTAGATAGCACAATCTATATTTTGAGTAAGTTTTGAGATTTTTAAGTAAACAAAGGTTGTCACTGTCGACCTCAAAAGCATTTTTAATGTCTTGTTTCCACTTTGTTTTCCCAAGTGAGCTGAGAAGCATTCTCAGCTTTCATGCCATCCACAATACATGCAAGTTCTCTGCAGGAAAGACCCATGGTTTTCTACAGTTTGAGTGCTACACAAAAAATTACTCACATACTGTTATATGACGATTAGCACTGAAAGAAACAAAATTATTTTTTAAGATGACTAATAAAACTACGATTTTTTGTTAGTTGAAGAAGTATTCAGCTATACTTCACATTTCAAAGTGATTGCTCATTATAAAAATAATTTCCTTCTGTTCTTATTTACTGCCCTTTCCTCCCCCAAAAGTCCCTGCAGAAATCTGGCCTGTGGCTTGCTTTCATGTTCAAAGGGTGTCCTTTCTGTGCTACAACACACAGAGGTGGAGGATAAAATTAATGAAAAGGCAATCTAGAAAATGACCACTACACCAAATGAGATGTATTGGGAATCTGTTGGGAATTACATGGGAAGGGCTGTAATTAAGTCAGTCACCAAATCAAACATACGCCATGTGCATGTGAAATCTACCATGTTATACGTGCAAGTTTCTATGTGCCCAACAAAACAGAAAATACTAATTGATCTGTGCTCTATGTAAGGATTAGAAATGTACTTTAGTTTGGACTATTCACCATATATTTAAAACAAACTATCCCTGATAAAGTAATACCTAGCATTCCAATTTTATTTAGCTTCCATTGTATTTCCCAAGTTTTTGCATGTTTTTTTTAAACAAACAAAAACCCCCACCCAGACTGATCTCTTTTCCTCTGCTCTCTGTAAGGATTAGCCTACATTATTCAGAAGAATTTTAAATTAAAACATTCTCAATTAAATTATACTTAGCATTTCTAATGGATTTCGTTGCTTAATTATACTGTGTGTGATCTAAGATGTAACTTCATTACAAAGTATGTTTTGAACAGCACAGAATTATTCAGTGTTTCTTCCCCAAAAATAAGAGTTTAAGTAAATTTAGTTTTGATGTTTTGGTAGGGAGCACAAAACACAAAAACTTCAAAGCATTTCTATTCAGCTTTTGTGTGTTTACAGCATATTGTTACAGTGTTTAACATGTAGTGTAGATTAAATATTTCATTTAAGGATAGTGTATGAAAAGAATGATTACAGAAATCTGCCTATATCTAAATATTTATTGTGGGGTTTAGGTTTATGCTAATTGGCCAGAATAAATATGCATTCAAATTCAATAAAACCCTTTTCAGACCACTCTGGTTACCATATGGTCATTTGTCATGGATTGGGAGAAACCACCAAATAACCTCTAACACAAAACTGCCACAGTGCATAGATGCGAATTACATTCCCTGTCTTGATCTTGGATGTTACAGCTCAAATAATTCAATGATTGATAGTGTATAACTCATTTTCTGTGACTTTACCCTTTCCTTACAAAAAAATAACTATTCTAAATTCAAAAGTTAGAGAATAAAGATGTCTATTTTAATATTTTGATTTGTTCCTATATGATACTTTTTCTAATTTGCTGTTCATTTTATTACCTATCCAGTTGCTCCCAAATTAGCTATGTCAACTGTTTCATCTGTTCAAGTTGCAAACCACAAGAGAGGTAGGAATTCTAGGATTCATACAGTGATCCCATAGTGCTCTGTGTTGTGAAAACATTGCACTGTATGAATCTGGAATATCTGTGGAGTGTACCCATTAGTTTACTGGTGAGGCATCTTCATTTAATACAACAGAAGCATTAAGTCACATAAACATAAGCCATACAAAGAAAAATAAATATGCTTCTTAGACAGTTGTTGGTGGCAAATAAAGTGACATGGCATTTATTTTTAAAGGAGTTAAATGTATGAATATGACTATTCAGATCCTTGCCTAGAAAGCAGATGTTTACTAGAGTCTTGTTTTCCTCAGTGATATGCATAAATTGTAAAAGAGGAAACATAAGCAGATTAGTTGAGGGCAAACAATCCATAAAACATCAATTGTCCACGTCCTCAAGAAGTACCTGTAAATGCCATGGAATGTAATGCATTGTTGTGTTGTTTAATGCATTGTAAGTGTGCCTTACGTCTTCATTTTATTGTAAGTGTGCAAATTCAGAGTGCAGGCATTACATTTTGAACTGATGTTCTAGTGTTCTATAAAAATAATGGAATTTTATGAATATAATAAAGGATGCCAATATTCTTTCTGACTTACAGGCAACCTGTTTCATTTGCATACCTGTCATTCACAGTCTGAACCCTGAGATCTTTTCATTGTTTTTCCTCATCAATTTATCTGTAAAGAGTATGTATGAAGATGTTTTGTCTTTCTGCAGCTATTGTGAATATCTCATTATTCATTAAATACATATGAACAAGGAAAAGGGTTATTAAGAAATGTCTGAACTTAGTTTGACCCATTTGATGAGATCATGGTAATGAGGCACACTGTTTGTCATGAAGCAGGTAATTTCTAAGGTTACAATGTAATCTCCTTTGTTTGCCTTAGTGTATGGAGGAGGAGCACAGAGTGACTGGAAAATGAAAAAGAAAAAATAATTTCATGATTTGTGAATGCAGTTTTCTTGAAATATGCTTTGTGCTTTTAATTAAAAAGTGACACTAATAGCTGTCTCATGCAACCTGTCTTAGTTTAGAAATGATGCTACCCTTCCTTGTGTGTTTATCACTGTTTCGTGACATTTCATGTTTTAATGGTTGTAGCTGAAGCTTCAACTGAACTTCATCCCTACAATAATAGTATGTTATCTCAAAGATGTAAGTGCATAGCATTAGAATGGGGGGAATTTGTTCAATTTATAGGAACAAAACAATTAGATTATCAACTTCATGAGCCTGCTTCAGTGGGTAATTTTATCATGCTTTCTGCAACAGAATCAAGATTGTTTCAATAAAATCATTGCACTAGAAAATAGTCAGGGAGGCTCAGAAAGTCAATGCTTCTGTGAGTTTGCAAGGGATTTAACAGTTCCTGAATCAGCCAAAAACAATGATCACATCTAACATGGCAATCCCTGTTTCCTTCACATTAAACCTATCTAGCTGTCATTACCTCTTCTCTGAGATTTTTAGTTTCTGAACCATTCACTCCTTATTGTTGTTCAACTTATCTGTGTCTTTTCTGACATGTGGTACTCAGAACTGAAAGCAGCATTTTCTATCACTGTAAGAAGCTCATGTCATTTCACAATGGTTGTAAACCGTGTGCAGCCTCATTTTGAGACATTTCCCCCATGTCCTTCAGTGTTTGCATGACTTTGCCAGTGCGTGACAGTGNGCAAACAATCCATAAAACATCAATTGTCCACGTCCTCAAGAAGTACCTGTAAATGCCATGGAATGTAATGCATTGTTGTGTTGTTTAATGCATTGTAAGTGTGCCTTACGTCTTCATTTTATTGTAAGTGTGCAAATTCAGAGTGCAGGCATTACATTTTGAACTGATGTTCTAGTGTTCTATAAAAATAATGGAATTTTATGAATATAATAAAGGATGCCAATATTCTTTCTGACTTACAGGCAACCTGTTTCATTTGCATACCTGTCATTCACAGTCTGAACCCTGAGATCTTTTCATTGTTTTTCCTCATCAATTTATCTGTAAAGAGTATGTATGAAGATGTTTTGTCTTTCTGCAGCTATTGTGAATATCTCATTATTCATTAAATACATATGAACAAGGAAAAGGGTTATTAAGAAATGTCTGAACTTAGTTTGACCCATTTGATGAGATCATGGTAATGAGGCACACTGTTTGTCATGAAGCAGGTAATTTCTAAGGTTACAATGTAATCTCCTTTGTTTGCCTTAGTGTATGGAGGAGGAGCACAGAGTGACTGGAAAATGAAAAAGAAAAAATAATTTCATGATTTGTGAATGCAGTTTTCTTGAAATATGCTTTGTGCTTTTAATTAAAAAGTGACACTAATAGCTGTCTCATGCAACCTGTCTTAGTTTAGAAATGATGCTACCCTTCCTTGTGTGTTTATCACTGTTTCGTGACATTTCATGTTTTAATGGTTGTAGCTGAAGCTTCAACTGAACTTCATCCCTACAATAATAGTATGTTATCTCAAAGATGTAAGTGCATAGCATTAGAATGGGGGGAAATTGTTCAATTTATAGGAACAAAACAATTAGATTATCAACTTCATGAGCCTGCTTCAGTGGGTAATTTTATCATGCTTTCTGCAACAGAATCAAGATTGTTTCAATAAAATCATTGCACTAGAAAATAGTCAGGGAGGCTCAGAAAGTCAATGCTTCTGTGAGTTTGCAAGGGATTTAACAGTTCCTGAATCAGCCAAAAACAATGATCACATCTAACATGGCAATCCCTGTTTCCTTCACATTAAACCTATCTAGCTGTCATTACCTCTTCTCTGAGATTTTTAGTTTCTGAACCATTCACTCCTTATTGTTGTTCAACTTATCTGTGTCTTTTCTGACATGTGGTACTCAGAACTGAAAGCAGCATTTTCTATCACTGTAAGAAGCTCATGTCATTTCACAATGGTTGTAAACCGTGTGCAGCCTCATTTTGAGACATTTCCCCCATGTGNAAGTGCTTCATAATTATTAGAGGTTTCTTCACTCCAAATCAAAACTTGGAGCAGGCCTTGTGTTACAGAGTGAATTGCTTAATGTGCAGCTTTTGTTTTTGTGCTGTTGTTATAACTAATTATGTGTAGCAGTAATATAATTGAAGGTTGTATTGCAGTTTCAGAGTGGAAATAGTGCAGTCATTCATTCATGAACTATTTTCAGTTTCTTTCTGCTGCCTTAAATACAAAAGATAATGTAGCATAGTCAGCGTTTCTTTATAGTGTATAGGCAAATTATTTCCTCTAAATTCACCTGGAGTATGAAAACGTTTAGCAACAAGNTGACAGTGCTTTATTTAGGCTGCTAGCCAGAGCTGTGTGCCTAAAAACCCTAGGCTGTGCTTCTGACAGGTCTAACAAGCAAAATACTTTCTGGTTAAGGTGAACCACATGATATGCTGGAAGGACCATACAGCACTGACAGCTTCCCAGCTGGCATGGTGCTGAGTGCAATTCTGTGTGCTGTGTCTGAGTGGCTTAGGGCAGCACCTCATGTAGCCAGTAGAAAAAGTAATTCCATTTCAATCAGAGGAGGACTTTTTACATAGCTTATTCTTGTAAGCACAGAGGGATGTAAAAATGATTCACTGACCAGGCCAACAGCAAAAAATCACTGCACTAACAAACAACGTGGTGGGGAGGCAGGGGAGAAGCAAACGTTATCACAAAAGTGATTTAATCGNGTCATTTCACCAAAACAAATTCTCTGTTGGTAGCAGAAGACAGGTCCTTTGTCAGACAGAAAGACTGCTTCTGAATCTTGGATTCAGAAAGATCAGATTGCTTATCACTAGTCAGTCTTTCTTACTTTAAAAATCAAACACATAAACATAATCACATCAATTTTCCATTACTCCTGTTTGCTAGTGCTATTTTCCACTTTTAGATCTCATCTGTTCCACACAGGCAGTTTTCACTTGAGCAAGATGGATATACTTGGGGAGAAATGCTGCAGGGTGGCTGGCTGAGATGCTGAATCAGACTGACCAGCTGCAAAAGACAACAAACTAACATTTTTTTCCTCCCTACTCAATTGTGTCAAGTGGTAACATCCTGAGACTGATACACCAAATGTTTTCCTGTACTCCAGCAGTTACTGGCATCAAAATTATCAGATTAGCACGAACCACAAAACACCGGTTTAGCAGAATGACATTGAAGAGAACACGAAATATATGTTAACTAAATGCGTATATGTAAAATGGATTTAATGTTTTCTGGCAGCAGAAAGGCAGCTCTCAAGATTGAAACATATGTTGTGCTAAGTGTCTAAAGAAAAAATTAATCCATTTACGGTGCAATCTATTTATGGTTCAGTACATCAGACAAAAGCCAAAGAAATACACATGTATTGGGAGTGCAAAGCATACTCAGAAACATGTACTGTGACTGTTGTTTCTTTACAAAAATACAGACAGGCTCAAATACCATATGTGATGCCCTACTCCACCAGTCAGGGGGATGATCAGGTGGCCCAGCATAATCAGGAGCATACCAGAGGAAAGGCAGCACAGGGGACTTGGCCTCTGTCATATATGGAAACATTTTACACCCTCTGCTACAGCTTTATCTAATTACAAGGTAACTTCAAGACCTCAAAGCCCTTCCAAGTCACTGCATCCAGTGCTCTGTTATTTCAGGAAACATACTGTAATTTATTCTACCAGTTGATAAACTACATCTGTAAAGCATCAGTGTGTTTTGTGACAAGTGGAAAGTGTCCAACAACCTCACTGCCCTAAAGCCTAGATACCATCTTCTAATTTCCAGCTGAAATTTCCCAGTAGCCAGTTAACATCCATTTGTTCTTGTGCCAGTATTGTCCATTAGGATGGCAGGAGGCTTAGCTCCTTCCTGTATTTATACAAGAAGGTGATGCCTTTTATCATCAGTTTGCTAGACTAAACAAGCCAAATTTTCCTCATCTTCACTTTTTAATTAGACTCAACTTCTCTGATCATCCTGGTAACCTTTCCTGCATTCATTCTGGGCTCATAATCCCAAGAGTTGAGTGATCAGGCTTACACAAGTATTCTACACAAAGTAGAGCTGTATCTTCTATAATGTTATTGATAATTTCTGATTTTTTCTTTGTTCTGCATAAAGCCAAGTATTGCTCATGATTAAAGACTAAAAGGCACTAACACTCTCATTTAATGAAGCGGGGTTTTTTAAGTGGCTGTCATGCCAACTTCATTTCAGATGGCTGCAATAAGCATGCTTTCTAGTCAGTACACATTTCAGAATTTTCATAATCTTTTCTAGCCCAACTGGTTTTCATCTCAGAATACAAAAACTGCTTAATGCTTACCTCAAAAGTACAGTTGATGCAGTTCTCCAATAACTGTCTTCCTTCCTTTTCTTCACTGTTAATCGTTTTAGGAGGTGTTGGCCAAAATTGTCAAACTAGAGATTTGTTTGGCCATGAAATAAAACACTCTGGTTCTCAAGGTGCCTTCTAGTTATAGCACCCCAAGTTCAATAGCATTTTTGAATACTCTTCATTTCTGTCAGAAAAAAAAAAAAATTACTTACAGTTGTGGATTTAATCATAATTAAGTTTGACAATTTTGTCCACTGAATTTAACATTGTTAATACGAGGAGGTTTTTCCCAGGTCTTGATTTATACTCATCTCAAATGTGCAAAAATATGTGCATTTCTCTCAGCGGAAACTGAACCTCCAGTAACCCTGAAAGGTTTACAACTGCAAATGCTTCAGTTCCATCAGGTCTGCCAACAACAGCCAACCTCCGACGTCATGCCATGGTTGTCGGGTCACGCTAACCTGCCTGAAACCAGCTCCACTTCCATTGCAGATAAACATCTGCTGCTGTCCATGTTACATTGATTAACATGTATGTGCCATTCATTCATACTTCTGCTCATGGTTCATTTTGACTAAGCATGTAATGTGCTATTACTCTGCTGCTGTATACACTCTGTATACATTTCTGTTCTTCCTTGAAAGACTGTGAATGCTTCGGGCACTCCAACCGGTGCAGTTACATCGAGCTGCTCAATACGGTCATTTGCGTGAGCTGTAAGCACAACACTAGAGGTCAGCACTGCGAGTTATGCAGGCTGGGCTACTTCAGAAATGCTTCTGCGGAGCTGGACGATGAAAATGTGTGCATAGGTCAGTCCCGGGATAACTGCGCCTTTTCTTCTGTGCCTTTTCAGCTCCTGGCAGCTGCTAGGGACCACTGCTGCTTACTTGCACTGAAGCCAGAATGAGCTTTTTCAATGGATCAGAACATCTGTGTAGACTTCTCACCTCGTTTCTATTGCCCTGGTAGCCCCAAGGAGGCATTTTGAATCCATAAATGATGACGAACCTCTCTGGCTACGGGTCTTGGGCAGACTTTCCCCAGAAACCCCTGAGAAACTCGATGTGCTCTCCTTACACAGGAGGGAGCCACACTGGGGTGACACATGAAAATTAAGGAGTTGAGTCTTAAATACCCAGTCCCAATCTGACTTTTGCAATTACTAATACAGACTCTTGAATACTTGCCTGGATACCTACGTAAGTTGCCAGCTGCATCAAGAGGACATGGGGAGGGACCTCTGTTAATCCCTTTTATTCACTAAATTTCACATGTTGCAGCTAATTCTGCTCCCAGACACAGGATTGTAAATGCAGTGTTACCTCCCCTCTACTTAAAGAAACTAAAATGATGCCCATGAGGTTAGGAACAGAATTCATCAAATTAGTGTGACACAGTGTCAATTTAGAAAAGGGATTCCTAGGTGAAAACAGTGCTTTAGAACAAGCATCTGCTATAAATATTCAAGCTGCAGAATTAGAGAAAATGTTAGAACATAATAAGAAAAGTGTATTAGGAAAAAATTTAACATCTTAGCACTCTAGAAGAATATGCATGGTTCTCATGTCAACACAGACAATAAAGAAAGTTTTGTACAATGGCCAGTATTTAACAGGTAGCCACTAAAGACACAGTTCTAATAACAAACAGAGTTGGAGAATTCAATAATATCATGTTTCTTACAGACATAAGCACCAGTAGGACCTGTTCTGGATTTTCATTGTGATTTTTTTTTCTTTCCATCTTCCAGGAAGCAAAGAGTAGCTAGCAGATACTGTAAAAGCAAAATAGACTACGGGTGAATAAATTATATTTTAATATATTTATAATCCATTGCTGAGATTCAAGCCAGAAACTATTTAGGTTGCAATTACTTGTTTGAGTTTGTAACTTGACAGATTTACATATTTATCTTGTGATAAACACACAGATCCATCCATGCACTGCATTTCATGTGTCCTTCTTTTAACTTTGCTTGGCAATGCATTCAGGAAATGCATGCTCTCCTTTGCCAGTAATTAGTCAGAGCTAATAAGAACTTTAGTAGGCAAGTCATGATTTTGTATGACTGTGCTGAGGAGATTAACACAATCAAATGTTCTTGGAAAAAAACTAATGTCCCACATGTTTGTTTGATGTGGATGACAGACATCATTGGTATGACATCAGGGCTGTATAATTTCAGCTGCCTAAATAAGCCTAATGAATACGACTCTAAATTGGTCTGTTTGGAATTTTTCATCAGCTCACTCAGTATGTTGTTTTCCCATATACACTGAAATGCTAAGACAGCAGCTGCAGCTACATAAGACAAAAGTTAGTAAACAAAAAGCCAGAAATAAGTAATTTTAAATCACTTCATAAGTGATATATTTAAAATGTCATGGTAAGACAACTGTGTACTTTAAAATTGCCAAGACACTGAGGAAATAATTTTTTTAAATCTTTCATTTAAGAAAAAAAAAAAAAAGGCAATGTGAAATATTTTCTGGATTTCCACCTTAATGCAAGCAGAATTCTCTTGGGCTCCCATGAGAATTGTGAAATAACTATAGCATCAAACCATGGTTTTCTACACGTTAGGTAATTAATTTGAAATAAATAACATTCTTGCTGGACTAAGACAGTTTTCCAGATCACAGTTACCATACAAAATGTATGTTTCTAATGTATGTGTCCTAGCTGATTTGCCAACTTAAGAGGTCTCTCCTACTTTTTGTGTAAAGTCAGTGAAATGAACAGACACCTAAGCACTTTTCAGGAAACAGAGAAGTTTGTTCTTAAAGTGCTGTCTTGATCTGGGGCTCCTAAGATTTTAATTGGGCAAAATGTGGAGTATTTTCACCTATGAGGGAGTTGATGCATTCACCACCCTTCTAGGTCAAGCACAGTCTTGCTCTATTGGAAACGCTCATTTCTCTTTTCTCCAAGTTTAAAAGCAGCGTTCTGTGGTTTAACTACAAGTGAAATGTTGGCATGACCATTTTAATAAGCAGACTTGCAGTGATATGTGCAAGTCTTATTCCCGTATGAAAGTCATTTTTTCAGGCTAATTCTTTCCTCTTCAGCCATATATGTAGAAAGGTAACAAATGTTTGGATGAGCTAGTTTAATGGCAGCTAATAGGGCTTTGGCTCTGATTTATCAAAACTGCTTCACAGTTTGCAGAAATACATATGGTAAGTACATGGATAACAAATCTGTGAATCTTAGCTGATGCTAAATCAATGGAGAAAATGTAAAATGCTTAATTTTTAAGAATAAAGAATTCAGTACTAAGAAGGTTTTTTACCAGTGAGCCAAATGCAATGTATTATACAGTGGGCTTAAATCTTAAATTCTTGATGCCCTTAATTTCTTTAGCAGCAAAATAGATTTTATTTCCTAAAATGAAATATCAAAAATTTGTGGATTTGTACATTAACTGCAAAATTACCTCATATTCTGAAACTGCACTTTCAGAATAAATCAAAGTATTCTGAAGTTAAAAATTATTCATTCAGTATGAAAAATAATTTAACAGCTTGAAGAGTTTTTTATTTCTTGATAAAGCCCGAGTGACTTTCAGTGAATGCACACACTGATGAGCAAGGATAGCATGGAAACCACCAGGTAGACCCAGAGTAATAAAACATGGCCTTTTCCTCACAGCATAAATACTGAACTGGTGATTGCTGTCACACTTTTAACAAAGCCCCCCTTGCAGTCACTCAGGCTTAAGCTTCAGTTAACACCAGAAGCCCTAATGACACGTGGCTAAGTTAACCCTGGGGGTTGTCCTGGAGCCACTGTCAGCCCAGACCAGTAAGCAGCAAGCCTGCAAGCCTC
The DNA here is from genome assembly GCA_013400635.1 of Hypocryptadius cinnamomeus. Lineage (NCBI taxonomy): Eukaryota > Metazoa > Chordata > Aves > Passeriformes > Zosteropidae > Hypocryptadius > Hypocryptadius cinnamomeus. The sequence continues at coordinate 66,927 of VYZP01066521.1, forward strand.
AGCCCATTTCCTCACCTCCTTTCTTATTTACACTCATTGTGTTTTTTTTGAAGCATCACATTGATAGAATGAACCCCAGTGAACAGATTACCATTTCTGTTATCTTCCTATCCTTACAAATAGTTCCCAGATGAAGGTTAGGATGAAAATTCTTTCTTGGTTCAGATCTGCAGGGGCTTTTTCCCCACCCTGGAACCTGTGTGTGGTTTGCCTATTAGGGTGATCTGGGAATGCTAGTTTAGTGTTATTTAGTGCCCTGTTGTTGTAAGAGCATTGGAGATACTGCCTCTCTGTGGCACACTGAAATTGTGAGCTTTGAGATTTGTAATGTCTTAAGTATTTGGTAGGCCTTGGGAAGTGTTCCACAATCTGTGATTTGTGTTGGACAATGACCCTGAATGTTCTATAGGTTATATTACTGTAGTATCAATTGGGAAAGATGGAAGCTAGAATTAGTCTGTTGGGTGTTCTGATTGGATTGACTAATTTTGCAAAATGGCCTGGCTTAAAACTTTGTTCCTACTATTTACCTTCCCTTCAAGAGTATCATATGGGCCTGGAACTTCTTACATGTTTATGTGACAGAGTTCAGTGGGAAAGGTTTCACTGGTTCAGGGTCTTGTTCTCTGGAAAATATAACATCCAGTATCACAGGCTATACATTTCTTTCACAAATACTTGTTTAAATCACTGTAACTTGATTAGCTCTAACAAAGCTATTTTTAACAAGAATTGGGCCCTCTGTTTTTAATGTAATTCCAAGCTTTTGTGTCTCAAGGTTTTCTATAAACACTCTTGAAGCAAATTTTACTTCCTGCATTCAGAATGTATCTCAAGTCTATGCCTGTTTACATAAACATTTGATACATCTGATTAACATCAGAATTCACAGCTTTTCAAAAGGCACTCACTTTGCTGTAATACTCAGCCTTGCACAGTATTTTTGGCATGTCAGTTTTCTGCTTCATTAATGAATGTTGCCAGCTAATTGCCTCTATTATTATTGTGGAACCCTTTTGCCAAAGGTAACTATTCTTCTTCAGCATCCCAAATGTTCAAAGTGCCATCTGTAATTTATAGTTAATAAACAGTGAGACAACAGATGACAAACATCTTTCTGGTAATTTTTTTTCCTGTTTGTTTTCTTCATTGGAGATATATACATATGTAACTTCACAGTTCAACTCCATTCTTTCATTTATGGTACCACTGAGGTTTAACCTAATGCTAGGGAACAATTGCCAGATATAGTCATCAAGGCAGCACTGACTCATAAACATATAAATCCAGACTCCCAGCAGGTTGCCCCAAATCAGGAAAAAGCAGAGATCAGATGCTTCCAAAAGGAGTCTGTGGTCTCATTTAACAGTGAAGTTACTCTGGGTCTACATGGGTCTGCATAAAAATGAGATAACCCTTCATTTGAAAACAAAATCAAAATAACCAAGGTGAAGAACAGGAATGCCAAAAATGAGCTCTGTGATCTCCTTGCCTTTGTTCAGCTGGCTGAAAGCTGAACAGAGATATTGTAATCACATTAAAGAAAAGGGCTGTGAATGAACAACACAGTAAGTGTTGTGGGAGGAAATGTGTTACCCTACTTATTCTTTAATTAGCTGAACACATGTGAAAAATATACAGTGGGGAATGAGCCTCACTGCATTTTCCATCTGCACGCTGGGAGGTGAGAGAAATTAAAATGGCTGCATAAAGCCCATTCTTAAAGGTTTTGCATTACATTAGTGCTCACCTCAAGCTTTTCATTGCAGAATACGCAAAAGGTTTATTAACATCACTGATAAATCAGTCTCATCAATTTAATGGCAAATAGTCACTTAAATTATTATACTGCTCAAACCTATAAAGGAAGACTATCTTGGAAATAAGTAAAGTGCATTTATATAGCCCTGTAAAGACATCTAGCAGTTCTGAAAATATTGAGTAATACAGATAAGCCTATTTTAATAAAGCAAAACATTTCACCCTGATGGCACATGGATATATCCATACTATACAAAGCTTTTCTAACATTCATTAAATTGTCAAAAATATTCTTACCGAAGAGAATCTGTTACAATCACTTACCCTCAAGACCATGGTATCTTCTGCTTTATATCTTTTCTGTTTACTTTTTCTCTTTGCATCATAAAACGTCTCTTCCTGAAATGACACATGCAAACAAATAAATGGACATGTAGTAATTATATTCACTACACTAGATGTTCTTAATAGACAGTCTTCCTTTACCTTTAGCACTGGAAATGCACCCTTTATTGGTATTGAATGAATTATCTCCACATGTAGACCTGAATCCAGTGTGTATGTGTTGTCTTGTTTCTGCAGACTGTTATTGTAACCCTTTTGGTTCAGTCCATGATCGCTGTAATGACAGAGGATTTTGTGAGTGTAAGGAGGGAACATCAGGGCCTAAATGTGATAAATGTCTGCCGGGATATATCTGGCACAGCTTGGGCTGTCAACGTAAGTAACTCTGAGAGTCGCCCCTCTCCTGCAGCGCCGCTGCCTCTCGTCCGTGTGCTGTCATGTGCCAAGTCTTGGGAGCAGAGAACGAGCAAAAGCTCTGGGCTGCACCAGTGCCATAATGCCTGAACCCTGGGAGACTCCCAGCTGAGGGCACTGACTGTGCCATCCAGTTAATTCAATGCACTCTCAGTGTCCTCTCTCTCTCCCACTGGCATAGGTAAATACACGTGTCTTGGCAACTGTGAAGTTTTGTATACTAAAACATCAGCATACTACTTCCAAATTCAGAATTCCTACTAAAAGAAAGAAGGTGATTTCTCTGCATGTTCACTTTTTTCTGTCCTAAACTTCAGCTTCTTGACTAAGTTAATTATGCTTTCATACCTTTAAACTAACACTGGACAGTAACAGCAAAACACTGGCTTGGTACCTGTAATAATTAGTGAAAACTAGATGAAAGCTAATGGTTGGAAAAAAATGGAAGTATACTTAACATCCTTAAAAATAAGAGCTGAAATTTTCCTTAAATGGTGTTAGAACAGATGTTGTTTCAATGTTTAGTTATATATTTTGCTTCTCTTCTGGTTAACAGGTCTTGTAAACAAGTGAGTAGAAATATCATTTCAGTATATACAGATTTAGACTTTTACTGCAAATTTTGTTTGTAGTAATTTCTTAAGATTTATTCTTTTAACAGTTTTGATCACCTACTTCCAGAAACTCTGGAGAGTCCTCTCACATTTTTCTTCCACCTTCTCTCACTGCCTGCATTTTTAACCACACACACTAAAGACAGATTTCTACAAGAGCTTGATTTTGATTCTTAAGACTAAGAAACACGAGAAAATAATTACTGACACCAATTAGTAATTACTGTCTGTAATTACTGACACCAATTAGACAAATATTATAAAATATGTCAGTAGCCATACAAATGTTCTAAATACTCAAAACCAAATGCAAGTCTTATATAATATTTTTTTTTTTTAAAGGCAGTAATGCTAGAGATTACCGCTGCCTCTCCAAGTGATGAGTACCTCTGAAGCAGAAAAGCTGGACTTGTGACAACACAACAAATTATATCTGGAAAGAAAACCAATAAATAATTTCAGGAAATATTGTGATAATTAACCAAATAGCATTAAAGATAGTGTATGAAAAGAAAAGAAGCTTGCATGGGCAACACTGTTCATTGCAACCTGAGAAAATTGGACTTCCTCAGCTTCTACCAGCAAGCTCCTGTTTGTATTTGGCAGGGCATTTAAACCAAACCATACTTTTCACATGTGGTTGTTGACTACGTTCATTTTCTAGATGCTTCTACTTGAGTTATGATTCACGAAATTATTGGGCAGTTAGAATTGCAGCAGAAAGCAGGTGAAGTAATGTTTTAAGTTTCAAAGTTCTCTATTTCTAATTCTTCACCAAATCAGATCCTAGTTACCTCCCACACAACACACTCAGAAATAAGTGGTCTCCCTCTGTCTTGCACCCCACATACAGAAGAAGGGTGTTCCACCCTGTACCTTATCCTAGATACTGGCAATAAATTCCAATAACCATTGGAATTTATGAAGCATTGGAAATACTGCAGTGACCCGAACTACAAGGGAAAAAAGCAAAAACAGAAATCAGTATGGTTCTCTGCATAGAATTTGGATAAAGAAAACCTACCACTGTGTCCACCCAGTGGGTTTAAAAAAATATTAAGTACCTGAGGAACTGAACAAGTCTGGAGGACTGTTGAGCAAATTTTACAGTAATATATATACACCAGTTTGTCAAAGCAATTACTTAGTAATTTCAGTACTTCATATCTTTTCGGGTTTGGACATGATAAGACAAATAATGTTCTTTTAATGAGGAGTTTTTTGAGCCCAGCATATAATTAGCTTAATTTTAGCTGAATCAAGAGTATCTGTAAAAGCTTTGGACAGTTTCTGGAAATGCAAGCTAGTGCCTTTATATTTGCTGACAAAACTAATTGAGTTTCCCTCACTATGTTGTAATTTTGTGAACAAATCTCAGTCTGATTGTGTAAGTGTCAGATACTCTCCAAGTTTTAACAAATTATCTGATCAATTTCAGAAGAAAAACAACTAGATGTGGTTGTCAGTTTTATGGAACAGACATCAAATTGTCGTGTTTTACTAACCACACACTGATTTAAATCTCATTTCAAGTCTTATCATGGAGGAACAGAATTCCAATTAATTTAATTTTGTACAGTGTCAGTTTTAGCTTTCTTATTTTCCCATTGAATTCTAAACAAATGACCAGGCAAGCAAGCAGACCCCAATATAAGAAAAATAAGAACTCATTCTGTTGCCTTGGCAAAGCTCAAAAAGATTATTTGTCTGGACACGTAGCATGTGGTTTTGATCTGCTTTTCCCTAAGCCTGTGCTGCACAGGAAGACAGATATGCAAAGATGGATACACACACTCACTCAACAGACCAATATGTGCTTGTTTACTTTTTGCTATACATAGGCTATTGGCATTATTATGAAATTCTATTCTTATGGAGCTTTGTTGGTAAAAAACCATAATGCAAACAGAAGCTTGACTATAAATAAACAATTTAAATCTATACCATAGCTAGTTTAATTACATGTATGATTCTATAAGTTAATGGAGTGTCGTAATTTTATACATTAGTAAAACCATTAGGGAAAAAACAACACAAAAGCCAAGTTGAGTTTTCTAAGGCCCACAATATGTCATTTGATAAATTACAGTTTGGAGTCTACTTTGTACCACACAAAGTAGAAGTCACAGAAGCTATTATCCTCAGAACTATTTATTTAGGTACCTCACTCTTAGTGATTTAATCTAAACCCTTTGAGGATCCAGGCAGAGCGCTCCTCGCTTGGCGCCTCTGCGCACACCGAGGTCAGATGCAATTTTAGACTTTGCCTCCCAGATAAAAAGCACTGTGATAGCAGCTGTTATCTTCTTGCATTCAGGGTTTGTGCTGCAGAGACGCAGCGGTCAGCGGGGTCTCGTTGGTACAGGAAGGTTTGCTGCCCTCAGAAGAAGAGGCACAATAGATGTGGCTGTGCCTGGCGCAGCTTCTGAGCCCCCCCGGAACCCCTGCGGCCGCAGGCGTGGGCGTGCGGGGAACGTGCTGGGCTCAGCGGGGCCTCCCTGCCACATACCCACAATGGATTTTCTCACCAGGATCAAAGCACAGGAATGAATTCAGAACAGAACAGTTTGGTCCTGAAACCCTTTTAGAACTCTTGGAACATGAGAAATTACATAGCATAGCATATATTTGATTTTTCTATTTTATAGAAACTGAACGATTTCCTTTTAAAATGAACATTAAAACAGAACTAAAAGCTCCAAGCCTGGCAAGAAATTTAACCTTCAACTACAGTTGATTTGGGCCAGTTTTTAACTGAACACAGTGTTTTTTGAAAAAAAGGAACCTGTATGAAAAGAAAAACATTTAAACACAGCCAAAATATTAAGTAGGAGCATTCATTTGATCTTCTACACGTATTGCTCACAGTCTTGCGTCTTCTGTATTTCTTGGTCATGACATTTCAGGTGACTAAAGTCCATTGCATACATACAGCAGCATTTTAAAGTAACATCTTTTAATTTCACTCACAGAAGCATTGATTCTAAAAACAGCTGCATATTTATCCAATCAGGCAAAGAAAAGATCTTCTGCCAATATCAGTTTGGCAGCACAGCTCGAATTTTCACATGTTCCTCATGGGGCAAAAGGTGAGGGAAGGTTCAATGATTAATAATATTCTCGAACTCCCTTCATATAAAAACCAAGTAAACACATTGAACCCACAGCACTACAAAGGCCTAGAGTGAGTGAGAGTTACCAATGGTAGCTGGCACCCCACAGCAAATCAGTGGTTTAAATTATCTTGGTTCAATGGTGCTAATCTTAAACAATTAGCAAGTGAATTTTCAGCCAGATGCCTTATATCAAGGTCTGAACAATCTATCTCATTTTACCCTTTCTCATTCATTTAAACAAAGGCAAGCAAAGGATTGCACTCTTATCTTCAATGCTCAAATTGGACTTAGTGCTTGTAGTCTTCCAGACTAAACCTGTATTACTCTGCAGCCTGTGAGATAATTCATATTCTGTCACAGCATGCATTTAACTTATTATATGATTATTTAAATATGAGCTATTTAGGGGTGGATTTTTTCATGTGTTACAAATGTTAGAAGCTGGGGCACTTGATCAAAATCATCATGCAGATTGAGTTGCCAAAGAAAATCAAACTTGAAATTGTAAACTTGGAACTTAAAATTAACATTTGCTTTTGGAAGATTGGATTTACCGTTCAGCAAGAAAAGAAGAAAAGACATATACCATCTAAAATTTTAAAATCTTTTTTCAAAAAACTACACCCTGCACTTCTTTCTAGACAGATTAAATACATACAAATGCAGTGGTCTCCCCAGTAAGGGTTAGTGATCTTTTACACATTTGTACACAGATGTATCCAATACCTACACTTTGAACTTGTGCCTAGGGGACAAGACAAAAAAAAAAAAAAAAAAAAAAAAAAAAGGCAAGACTTTTTAATCTTAGTNCGCAGCATCAAGGTGCCCTGCTTTCCAGTTCACCACTGCAAATGCTTGTGTGAGAGCCATAGAAGATCCACCTATTTATTTTGATATATTTTTACCAATAGCAGTTTTAATGCTGTTAGTTGGTCAGGATACAGTAGGACTCCCCTCAGCACAGGTGCTGTACATACTTTCAGTTCTGCTGTGCTTTGGTGCCAAGGCTGGTACTAGAAGGCACACTGCCACACTTGCAGCTGAAGGGAAGTAAAATAGAAAAAGAATTTTTTGGAAAGGATACCAAGTTCTGCTGGGGCTGAGCGTTGTTGTCCTCACGGAACAGTCATCTGTCCCTGGTCTTTATACACAACATACTGGTTTCAAAATACCTATTTTACATGGTTTTTATGCAGACTAAAGAAATAGTGTGTGTGTACAGGGGTTTGGATGCAAGAGGAACAGACTCTCCTTCAAATGACTGCAAATTTAAATCCAGAATAATTCTCTTTACATTAATCCAGAATCCAACTTCTGCAACTCACAGCAAAGTATGGTTTACAGATGTAAGAAAAGCAAGGCAAGAATACAAATAAAATTACAACATTATCAGACCTGATCCTCAGATGATGCAAAACACTAGTTCTGCTTGCCTCAGGGGAAGTGTGCTGGTGACTTACAGGTGTAATGCCATCCTGATATCCTTTTAAAACCAGGGTCTTTTAAACCTGAAAACAACAATGCAAATGTGCGTATTAATGTATTCCTTCCAAAATACACAGCCCACAGAATACTCATACAGGTATTAGGATACATAGAAAGTTGTTCACCCAAGTATGAACACCATGGAATGTTATTATTTTTTAATGAGATGCTAGATTTGAAGGAGAAAAGGAAGGTTGATCTCCCTCTGAGGAGAATATATTTTAGTCAGAGTAAACATGTCAGAACACAAACACTGTATATGAACAGAAATGATTAAGTGAGGCACCTCTCCTCTATGAAGAGCACAGAGGAGATGATAGCATAAGATGCTCTGAGAGAGTTATACAGATCTGCATAATTCCTGTAGCATGTCTAGGTTGGAGACCATGCCTTAATTTTCTTCTTTTAGCATTGCTGCCTACAGCAGTGTGTGAGATATTGTGAAAATGGAAGAACCTGCAGAAACAATAGACTAGAGAGGTACTGGGGAGAGCTCAAGGACTTAAATCTCAGTGTCTCTGTGCTGGAAGGCCTCTGTGAACAGGATGGGATTGTGAATTAGGTAATACCTGTGCATGGAAAAGCCAAAGAAAATAACAGGTAAATAAAATCAAGCAGAGAGTGAGGCCCAAAAGAGGGGACTAGTTTGCATAGCTACCCTGTTATTGAGAGGCACCAAGTTCCTGACAGACTGCAGCTCTTCAGGAGATTTACTCTGATAACCTGGATCAGGAATTGCTTTCTCCAAAGCAAAAAGAAATGGTTCAGTAGCAACATTTATACACCTGACCTTTAACAGAACAATTTTTCCCCAGCAAGGTGAGGGATTGGATTGGAGCAAAGAGGTTGTTCTCCTCTTGATCTTGCCCAAGTGTCAGCTTCAAAGCTGCTATTTCATGGCTGTCCAAACTGCTCTAATTGCAAGTGCTGCAATCCCTCTTCTCCCAATTCCCCACTATTTAGTCCCACACCCCTAGCAATCTCTCAGGCAGTTGTTCGACCTTTCACTGAATGATTTCAGATCTAACTCAGCAGGACACTAACCAAAAAAGAATGGGTTTTTTGCTGTGTTAGTTCTGTGATATGAATCATCCACTGGTTGAACAAGCAGGAGCACCCTGGGAGAGCATAACCCACTCAGCTGGGGAGGGATGAGAGCCTGGCAGCCAGTCAGGCTGGGCTGGGCTGCCATGCAACCGTGGCACATCACTCGCCATCACTAGATCATTCTACACTCTAGGAACTTGCCAGTATTTTTACCTGACAAAGCCACAAAATTTCAGAAGGATGAGCAGGTGGATAATTAGGGAAATGTCTTAAAAATATTACCCTTAAAAAAACCCCCAACATTCTGTACTCTCCTAAAATAGTTTTAAAAATCCACTAATCTATAGAAAAACCAACAACTCTCTAATATTCTCTTGTACTGAAGCAGAATCATAACTTTTCAGAGAACAAAACTAGGATTCTGCATGCAGAGCCAAATCGAACAGTGGTTATGGATGTGAGCAGAGTGCATTTCCAAAACAGCCCAATTCAAAGAGAGTGAATACAATTTGTAGCATCTTGAGTATTTTTAGTGCTATATCGGGGGGGGTTCTGAACAACTAAATGTCAGGAAATTCATGAAAACTTAAGCAAGTAACATTATTTGTTTTCTTCAGTCAGATGATTTTAAAATGGTTAATATTTGATAGCACAATGATAAATATTTTAATAGAGTATATTGCAGTCAGTTAGGAATAGATCAAAAAGATACAAAGTAAGCTCCACTAGATAAACTTTTATTAGGTACATGAAATAGAACATAAAGCTTGATAGCAATTACTGCTTAATCTATTCACATTTGGAAACGTATTGAAGGGGAAACTTATAACTCAGTTGTTATGAATTATTAAATGTTCATTTGAACAGTGATGAGCAGGACTTCTTTCCCTCTGAAAAATCTGTCACGCTTTCCTTTTAAGCCTGCTCAGTGGCCATAGATTCTGTGTAATTTGCCTGCTCATTGCCTTTTTATGAGGACAGAATAAAGAGATCAGTAGCAGCACAGACACACCCAGATGGGGCATTTTTATGTAGGGGCCTTAAAAGGACCATTTAAAAGTAAGTAAAGTAATCTCCATCCTACTTAACTGCAGATAAAAATTACTGACCTGAGGCAAATAAAGATAGCCAAGGTTTCCTATCTTGGCACTGATGCAGCTGATGGCATTGCTGACACCAGCACGTGCTGATTATCAAGGCTTCAGTAGTTGTTGTTTTAACTTCCTTTACACATGTGCAGACACAACAGTATGGAAACCAAAGTTTCCTTTAGAAGGAGCTGATGGGTTTTAACTTGCAAAGTGCTGACAGCCTCCACTAACAGCAGTTAAGCTTCCCCAGTGGTATTAAAGTTAAAAAATGTCTTTTAATTACACATGAATAAATGGATGCCATGGAAGTATGTCTACTGTAATTTTGTCCACTTGTAAGTTTACATTTTAAAATACTAGCTTGCACTTTTGATGGATTTCAGAGTTACTTTAGGTACAGGGGCACACCTAATGTTAAGGTGTGTTTCTGCTCTGAATTTAAACATGTTAAATGGATGTAATCCTAAAGTAATCAGCTTTTCTAATATCAGATTTGTACTTCTACAGAGTTGAGTATTGTAATATCTAACAGCAAAGGAATTCAAGACTTTTTTACATACTACTATTTGACATAGTTATTCAAAATATTTCTGATGTCTTGATTAACTGACAGTGTTTGTTATGAGTAATCTGTAGAGGTTAAAAATTTTCAGACTGAAGGTTTTAAGGAAATTTAGTCAAACTAAGGGAGTTATTATTTAGTATCAATAAATTGAGTACTTCAGCAAAGAATTTCTGAATCTAATCAAGACCTTTCAAAATCTGAGCTCTTAACTAAAACACTTAACAGAAGTGTCTTTTTACATTTCCCAGTTCCCATTTCACCTGGCTTATTTTAGAGCTGGTCTTCAAAACCTTTCACTTCTGTGAGCCATGTGTTTATCTTCATGCTTGCATGTTTGCAGGCAATGGAACACCTCACAACAGAAACTAAAGCTGTTGTGAGCTGGACCAGTGCCCTCTGTGTGACACCTGCAGGCTGTATGAGCTTCAGGCAGCAGAGGCATCCAGCTGCTGGAAGGTGCAGCTTACAGATTTTCTCAGCCAAAGAACTCATCAGTATCTTCATATTTAATTGGTCTCAGTGAGTCTTTCAGCCACTAATTTGCCTAATAACTTCTTGAGACATTCATACTTTCGTTATCCGAATGTTCTGGGCACAAGTTCACAACAACAACAACAAGAAAATTAAATATCTTTGTTTAACTGGTTGGTTGTTCCTTCCTGGTTCTTGAGAGGAAGAATAAATGAATAATCATTTCCAATTCACCTTTTCCATAACATCTGTGATTTTAAAGACGTATATTTTATTTTTCTTCAATCTGTCTTCCCTTTCTTATACTGAAGAAACACAATCTATTTAATCTCTCCTTTTATATAGCCTGCTTATAGCTGTGACAGCTTTTCATTCTACCTTTTATGATAGTACTACATATATATATATATCTCTTTTCAATATCAGGACTTCATGCAGTGTTCAAGAGATGGGCACATTGTGAAGCTATATAGTGACATTGTGGTGTTTCTACTTCACTCTTTTTCCTGCCTTGAAAAATCCAATAATCTATTTGCCTTTCTGACTGAAGAGCATTAAGTCAAAATTTTCAATAAAACACCCTGAACTACTCTTAGGGTACCTTTTCTAAATGGTAAAGCCAAGTATCTGTAGGAATACTTTACTCTTGAACACTTAATTTCTGTCACCCACATCTTAGAAATTCTTCTGAAGGTCTTTATAGCCACAATACCTTTGTAGTCTAAGCAAATTTAGTACACCATGCTTCACTCACTCTTCTAGCAGAATTCTATATGTGTAAGTCCTCATAAGACTGATTAGTAGTTCCTGACATCTATTCTTAGCCTGCTTCCTATTATTCGAGCTATAATTATTCCATAAAGACAAAAATAAATTAAAAGAAAAGGAAAAAAAAATATCCTTGCTGAGGCATCTTAGAAAATACTTTTTGTAGAGTAAGATACATTGTCAATCTGATCTTTTGCATCCATATACTCACCCAATTCCTTAAGAAATCTTTTACTAGGTTTGTACATTATTATTTCTCTTTCATACTCATCATGTTCACTCATCTAACTGTTAATTCTGTTCTTCATCACAATTTCCATTAACTTGCCTGCTGCAGAAGTTCCGACTGCCAGTCTCTAGTTCCTCTCCATCTCCTTGAAAATCTTTATAAAAATCACACATGCCACAGGTCCTTTTTTGTAGTTAATCAAGCCCATCCTGACAATTAGAAAAATTAAATTAGAAAAATCACAAGTAGCAGTGAAAATGTTGTTTCTGCATTTTTTAAAAAATTCTCAGCAGTAACATTTGTTTCTGGTGGTCTGATGCAAGAGACTTCCATTTTTAAATAATGGTTTGTGTAAATGTTCAGACACACCTCCAAAACATATCCCCATCACCACAGGCAGGAGTCTGGTAACCTCCCAAAGCTCTTCCATAGTTAATAGATTTTTCCCTTCCCTACCTTACAAAGCATTTATTTGCCTAGAGCCTTTCTAGAAGGCCTGGCTTCTCCTATGTTTAGAAAAAAAAATTAATGGCTAATTTTTATGATTTTACTAAATTGCTCAATCATTTCTGGCCTACCTTGGTACTTTAACCAGTTCTTACAGCTCAGTTAATGTGTTACAGCTCAGAGAATGTGTACTCTTTTCTTTTTTCCTTCATTTCATCATAACTGCACCATTTTTTCTTACCCTTTGTAAATGAATTTTTTTATGAAGTTTTTTTAATCTGCTACTTACAATGTAATTTCTATAAGAATCCTTTTAAATAGGTTTGGTTTTGGGGTTTTTTTGATACTCACTTGACTTTGCATCTCAAATACTACCAGCTCACCAAATCACCTGCAAACATTCTGCCCCTTTAGCTTTTCCTTGCATTTCTCTCTAGTAAGTGTCTGCATGAACATCTTCTCCCCGACCCATACACCTGAGACATGGACCAGCCCTTCCAGCTATTTCAAATTCCTCTTCAGGTTAAGCATGCAAGGAAATATTTTGACAAGGAACATGGGTATGATAAAATCAGGAACAAAAGCTTGATCTCATAAATGTCAGTCCAGCTTTTTATCAGACCTTTGACTACCAGCTTTTATAGCACAAATTTACTGTGAGAGTGAATAGAGCTTTACAGGATTTACAGTATACTTGTAGAGGGGAATCATAGCCCATACAAAAGGACCATGATGTTCAGTAAAATATTCACAGCATTGCTCTTTGAATTTCTCCCAACTCTGCACAATTTTGAGATATTTTTTTATTGATTATGGCTTGTTCTTCTCTAATGTTGGACTATAGTCAATGGTAAAATCATTTACAAAGACTTCTGGTAGAAGCCAAGCTCCTTATAATTACCTTGGCTGCTAAAGAGAATTAAATTGTTAATAAAATTGTTACCTGTAATCGTCAGGTGAGAAGAGAAGTGACACTGCTGGAAGGTTGAAGATGTTACAGACAAGGGGGAAGAATTTGATCATAATTCAGTTGTTGGCAATTAATTTCTATAGAAGACTACTTGCATCTGAAATCAACTTGAAATAATTACATTAAAGGGACTATATTCATTAACATCACTGATGTCAATAGGCAGCTGAGGTCCAGGATGATTAAACTGTTATACCCCAAATTATGTTGTATTTTTATAACTACATCTTGGACATGTACTTCTTGATACGCTTTTTTCTTCCTGCCAATGACTTGTCTGTATTTTTGTTCAGATGGACATGGAAAGCCACGTAGTAACAACTGCACTGATGCCACTGGCTGAATCTAGAGCAAATATTTTGATTTGCACTTGTCTGTAGATCAATTTACCCACTTTATTCCCTTTCTAGAGACTGAGTGGAATAGTCTTCCAAATCTTTCACACTTTTTAGACATTTGTCTGTATTTTCCAGATTTACACATCTCTCTGTGGATAACCCAGAACATTGTTCCAGCACATGGAACCAGTATCCAACTAGCCTCTGTTCTTACTCTCTTTCCTGCTTAAATTTGAAACCTTTTCCAGGAGACCCAAGGATCTATTCTTGCCCTTCAAAACCTCTAGTTTATAAGGAGTTCAGCCTGTGGAGGTGGAATTCTCCCTTTAATAGGTGTTTAGGTGAGCCTTAAGAAGCAGCACCAAGCAGCTACACATCAGGGGCACACAGGGGCTAAAATAAAGAGCTACCAGGTGTGTTCCCCACATGCACTACCCAGACCCCAAATACACTGACAAGTGCAGGAGGAACGAACTCCAGTGTCCTCATACAGGAATAGCAGTCCACGGGAGGCAGTTCAGTAGGGTGTTCTGTTCATGAGGTGCTGCACCACTGAGCTCTGAATAGTGCACATACTTTAAATGGGAATTCAACTTGCTTTTTAAGCCAAAGGATCCTTGAAATAGGACTTTTACCTTGAAGAATTTAGAATTTCATTTCCAAGGAGTGTGAACAGTTTCATCACATGTAGCTGTTCCTTTAAAGAGCTGAAGCTGCATTTTGATCATGAGGCAATAAGCAGTGGCTAGCATCTAAGGCAGACAAGTTACTCTCACAAAATTCAAAAACCTAACATACTTCCTACTGATTTCAGGAACAGGAGAATCCCACAATGAGATTTAAACTGGGGCTTGCTAGTGCAAGGAAATTCATCTTGAGGGCGAGCATAGCATCCTTAAATCAGCTCCATTATGTTGACATTATGCAGCAAAGCACAGCTCTCTGCAAGGAGGCTTCCACTCTCAGAAAGAGCATCCTATTCCACATATCTTGGAGACAGATTACAACAGCATACTGCAACACAAACATCTCAAAAATTGAGCTGGATGCTTTGAAATGCTTCCAATTACATTTGCACACATGCCCTTTGGTACACAACTCAGGAGAAATATGAAAGGTGGCACGTATACTGCATAACTTCTGCAAAGGTATGAAAATTTGGGTCAAGATTTACACCACCTAAAATAAAGCCATATCCTGCATAATTTTTCTGCAATGACCTGAGAGCTTTGCTAGTTCATGCTAAACCATTACTGATTTAAAACAAAGTGCAAAGACACTTAGGGAAGTGTACTCCAGTTATATCTTTTATTCAGTGGCAACATGACAACTTAGTGATGATGCTGCAGCCCACGCTGCACTGCACCATTAGAAGGACCCTGAGTGTTTTGCAAATACAAAACATTGAGCCAGCTAAGATGTGTTGAGCACCTCCCTCACCTACTCCTACCCGCCCTGGCTTTAGCCCAAACCCCTCTCCAGAACTGTTCCAGTTCCAACTACTTCCCTTTAGCACTCCTCCTGCTGTTTTAGCTAAACAGCTACTCATTCCATAGCTTCTGGCAGTCTTCAGAAAACCAGCATCCCACTCAGATCTGCCATGTTACCACTTCAGAAATGCTGTCTCACAGCAGAAAACCTTTGCCTTTCACACTCCTGTCATACCCTCACTACACTCTGGGGCTGTTTGAAACCTGAGCAGGCACTGTGCTGGCTGGCCATGCTTGCCAGCCCTGATTGCTTTGGGGTTCCATGAAGCAGGAGGAGGCACCATTGCTGTTTGTCCCCAGTGTTTGTCCCTCACAAGGCTCCAGGCCTACAAAAATTCATCCTACCTGGAATGACAGCCTTTCCTTGCCCTCCACTGGCACATGCAGCCAGCAGCACAGGCGTGTTGCAAATACCCTCTTGCCATTGGAGTCGATGTCAAGGAATAAAGAGTTCTCAGGGAGCTGGGATCTGATCAGCCAGATTTCCATTGCCATCACTGCCAAGGCTGCTGGAAGAGAAGGACAAACGTGACAGGAGCTGTGGGAGCTCATATGTAATGTAGAGGGTTCTCTGGGGCAAATGACAGGACTGGACCCAATGAGATAAACTTGCCAGGAAATACAGATTAATCATCATCCCAGGTCTGTTGTGCAGAAATTTGTCTCCTTTTTCACTGAGAGTTTTAAAAGAAATATTACCAGACATGATGTTTTAAAAGTGCATTCTAAAAGTACATTTTCGTAAAAATTGAGTTCTTCTTGTGTGACCCTTCTTTTTCCAAATCAGAGGTTTGTGACATTGCTGTACACACAGCCTCTCAAGAGCAGGAGAAAATAACCAAGGTCTTGGTTTCTCAGTCTTAAGTGCAGGTGGAAGACTTTTTAAGTGACACAACTACTTCCTTCCATCATTAGATTTAAAGCTATTGATACAATATATCTTTAGAAAGATCTAGCACACTATCTACAGTAATTTATTA
This sequence comes from Hypocryptadius cinnamomeus, assembly GCA_013400635.1. Classification (NCBI taxonomy): domain Eukaryota; kingdom Metazoa; phylum Chordata; class Aves; order Passeriformes; family Zosteropidae; genus Hypocryptadius; species Hypocryptadius cinnamomeus. The sequence continues at coordinate 83,058 of VYZP01066521.1, forward strand.
GATCACAGTTAATGAAGATATCCTTGGTATTTTTCAACTCTGGCATGATTTAACAAATTAAAAATTGGAGAAAATAATTTTAAACAAAATAAGGAAAGTACTTCGAAGTGAAATCGCATTTGGCAGTTATCTATTCCTCAAGGATCCCAGGTTATTTCAGTTTTCATTAATAATTAAATTTTAACACCTTTGTGCATCACAATTGATAAACAGAAATATAAGTACGTTAATCAGCATGCCAAAAGTAATGCTAGAACCATATAAAGCTCACAGGGAAACAGCTCTTACTCATGAGAATAAAACTCTGGTCTTTTTAATATCCTGAATTATCTTAACACTTTGTCATAGTAAGCAATATCAACATCCATGGTTAGAGACATTATCTTTAGTTTGTATGCTGATAAAAGGAACTTTTCAGACATTATCCCAAACAAACCATGCTGTGTACTCTCTAAGACAGGTCTATGTTTATTCAGATCTTTTTCTACATTATAGCAACACTTTAAAGTTGATTAAATAAGATTAATATAATTCTGTTACTATTGAAACAACTTATTAGTGGTAGCCTGCATATCAGTATTGTGAAAAATCTGTAGGTTGCCTGTATGCCTGCTTCAGCTCTACTGGTTGGTGTGTAATAATGAACATCTTTCAGACATTTTTGTTGAACTGTGTGATAAGTCAGTTTTTTAAATGTTTTAAGGTAAAAAAAAACACTGGCTAAGATTTTGACATTGGTTACACCTGGTAAACTAAAATAAAAATACTGCAGAAGAACTGGTGTGCCTGAAGAAGATTGTGTTGGAAAGAGATGAGCCTTTATCTGGGGTTTCCCATCTAATGGTTGCTCTGTCATGAAGATAAATGCACACTGATAACCCAAAGCAAGTCTGTGTGCAGCAATAAATATTGTTGATGAAAACTAGCATGAAGCAACTAATAGCTTTAATTATTTGATACATTAATTTATTCATTCTTATTTTTGCAGAGTGCTACATGCCAGCTGTTTGAATCATCTTATTGGTATTCTGATGAAAAAAGTGGAAAAGTAAAGCATTGCACCAATTAAAATCCCTCTCACAAGAGAGCATGTTATCATCTGGTATATCTCAGACAGGAATTAGGATATAAAAATCTGCCTGTTGAATTAGTTTTTTAATTTTAATGTAATACAAAAATAGACAATAACAGGTAATATTTTTATAGGTCATATAAAGCAGAGTGGATAAAAGATTTGCATATCTTTACTGTGTACCTTATGTATGAATATGAAGCAGCTGAAGTTCTGATAGGTGAGATTAGAAGGAGATATGATACACAACATTGGTATTTGAGATTGTCAGAGTATTTAATCATCTTATGCAATCACATATGACAATTGGACAAGATTGCATAGTCATTTCTTAAACTTCATAGTTTAGAAACCTTTTTAAAGCTGACTGTCAGCAAACTCCCCTGGAAACAATAATCAACTCTGCTGTTGCATTTATCTAATCAGCAGTGCAATGTAATAAATAGAGCAGGAATTCACAGGATCTGCATCATTCCCTCCTTTTGTTTGCACAGGCAACTCATTGGACTTTCCTTGGCATCAACTTCCCCATTGTTCACTAGCAATAAGAAGTTCTACTCTGAATAGCTTTGACACCTAAAGGGAAGTGTTTTTATCCCCATTCTAAAGCTGGCTCAGCAACAGCACTCTGCAGCATTTCATCCACACTCAAAACAATAAATCAATGTAGATTCATTCAGAAAGATCTCCTGATTCACAGCATTGTTACTTGAACAAAAAACCCCATCCCTCACTTCACACATGTTGTAGGAATTATGCAAATGTTTTACCTTTGCCTTTGCATTGTAACTAATGTTCACATGAATTCAGAATGTTCATCTCCTGAGAGATTCTACACCGTTAACTTTGCACACTGATGTTTTGGTCTCCTGTAAGAGAACATTGTCCTGATATCTTAAACCTTTCTTTTGGCAAATGCACACAGAAGGAATATATAATGACATGCAAATACAAACTTGGCTTTACACCTTTCCTTGTGGTCGCTGTAAAAGAGCTGATAAGTCACACTTCCATTTAGTTACATACCCATCCCACTTTAATACCCTTCATAATTACTGCAGTGCAGTTAAAGATTGTTGGTGTTTCCATTACAAATGCTGGTTTATGTAGTTTAGAAGTTGATCATAACATACATTTCCACTAGGTTTTTTACCAATTGTTCAAAAGCTCCCATGCAATTGGCTTTCAGCCAAAACAGTGAGAAGAATGTCCGCAACTTTCAAATTATTTTAGATCACAAATAAGTTTAGAATAGCAGTAATTATTAATAGAAGCCATCAACAACACATTCTGTCACTCTTTTACCCCTTCCCTAAAAAATTTAGGAAAATACTTATTAGAATGATTCTAATCCCCAAAATCATTGGAAAGTATTTTCAGTTGTTATTATCTTGCGTGGTTTTGCTGCCAAATAAAGTAACAAGCGTTTGAGACTATTTCATGGATTTTCAAAGTCTTCAGTGTAGTGTTCACTGGGAAGAACAGCCAAAATAGATACTATTTTCTCTGTAAACAAAGACAAATTCTTTGCATTCTTTTGTGCCCATAACATTATTCCAAATCAAACACCTTAGCAGCCAAGGATGCAGGAACATTCAGCCTTTTATATAATTCATAATCATGTATTTGAATTGCTGACCTTTGCACGATCCCTGCTTTGGTTTGTTTCCTAGACTTTCTCCTGTGGTTTTGTGCTCCATAAAAGCAGTACTTGTTGCAGGTCTGTTTCATAATTCTTGGGAAAATCAAGTTCCAAGAAAATCCTGTTGTTGCACATGAAGCAGAAAATGCTGCTGTGCAGGTAAGGTCATCCTGCCAGCCCTTTGGAAAGGACTGAAGTTGCCACAGATGTCTCAGGAGCATGGGTGTTCCCAAAGTGCCATCGAGCCAGGGGAAGGACAGCAGGGGTGAGGGACAGCAGGACAGGAGTTTCCCAGCACACAGTCCCCCAGGCCAGGGCAGCAGAGCAGCTCCAGAGGCAGCCACGGGGTGAGGCACAGCCTGCAGAGCTCGGCTGGAGCAGGGAAGCTGTGCCTCAGATGGGAAGCTGCACCAGGCAGAGGCTGCCAGCGGAGCAGGGCCCAGGAGCCCCTGGCAGCTCTGCTCCCCAGTTAAAGCTCCCAGAGCTCCTGGGCACACCTGCCAGCTCCATGTGCATGTCTGAAGTGCCTTCTGGAAAGCTAATGGCAGTAGCTGCTCGTATTTAGGGAACCAAATCCCACCCCCAAATTCATAGGGCCTTTTGAGGACTTCATCTTTTGCATCTAAGCACTTTTTGTGCTTAACCAGTTTTACTGATAGTGGTTACATCTAAACCCTGACCTTGCTGTTGGCAATAGGGGAAAAAAAAACACAACTCTGGAGTTATAACTGCTTCTTTTCCTAGTTAAGGGAAAAGAAGACAGGTCATGTAAGAATGTTCATTTTTCTCCAGGCAGGGAGAAATAATGGCACTGTAGCTTACAGCTTTGTAAGTGAAATATGAATGATAGGGGCATGTAGTCCCTTCTGAGCAACTAAAGCTGATATGTAGTTTACTGCTCTCCTGAGATTACCCTAAAGTATGATCAGGGTCATACCAATTCAGTGGTGCTCCTTCATAAGCAAAGTAATAAAAAGAATAGGGAAATTTTTCTTCCCCCCACTTTGGGAATCATCCTCTTTTGTACAAGTATGAAACTGGAACCATCAAAATCAGAAAACCGAAAGGTTAAATCATTCATTTCCTGAAACCAAGGAAGATTGAAAGGTATTAGTTCAACTATAATTCTTAGATAACTAAATCTAGATTTGTTTTCATCCATTTTAATACACAATCATGTGTAGTTTCTACCAAAGCTACTATGGCTATCATGTATGAGTATCAATTCCAAAATTCAGTACTCCCTTGTGTCCTTTTGACAGGTTAGATGTATTTCTTCTCATTATTCTTTATTAATTAAACCCAAGGATTTCAGATTAAGAATAGAGATGAAAAATGAGAAAGCACAGACACAACCTGTCTGTGAAAAACAGTAACTTTCTACCTCAGCTATCCTCATACCATGGTTAAAAACCCCCACATATTCTGTACAGGATTTTGCACTTTCAGTGGTGAGACATAATCAACTAGGCTTACCCACGTGGATGCTAGGATAAATTACTGCCTATTTGCAGGAGAGAGGAATCACCATCCATTCTCTGGCTGTGTGCTGGGCAGAACTCTGAGTAATAGCTACATCTTCTTGTAGAAATGCTGAAGACTTCACCTGCAATTTGAATAGAACTGGCTTGGCTTTGAACTGCCTGTTGTGCAGAAAAAACAGAAATTATATGTAGGCAAACAATCTAAAAATTCTACTGGAAATTTTCAGTGAGCACAGTATCTGCATTACCCCCCTATTCATTTACTCTCTGATAACTTAATAAAAGTGGTTTGATAAAAAATCAAGTGTCATTTCAATTGTGCTTCTAACAGGCATTTCTAAGACAAGTCAAGATGGAGATGTCTGCCTTTAGAAACTACTCTCACTTGGTCAATGTTTATTTCCTTGTATTGCTGGCAGTACAATTAATCACAACATTGTTTCAACTTTGCACCAGAGATCTTTGTATTAATGTTTGTCATTTTGTGACCATTATTTTGACACAGTAAGATATGCTTTAGGCTTGTACTTGTCTGCAGTGATTTATTTTGTCTTGGCTTAAGAATGTGCTTTGGTAGATAAGTGCTTACTAGTTTTATTTTCATGTCATCAAAGCATCTGCCTTGTCTTGATAGTATCCTAAGACAGTTTTACTACTACAGCAAATGTTGAATTAGTGTCACTTCCAAACAAAGAAATTATTATGAATATCTCATTTATAAGAACAGTAGCTGTTTTTCATATCAGGTATGTTTGTGGATTCAAAGTACCGAAGAAGTCTGATCAACACTGACACATATTCACAGTAGCAAAATATTTTAAAGCCATTTGGCAGTAATATAAATAGAAATAATAAATTACTATTTTTAGTAATTAGAAACATTAGAATAAAATAAGTAAAATGAGTACTTCTAACTGGAAGACAGGCAGGGGAAAAAATCTCAGTGACAAAGCTTTCAACTCAGTTATTACTCACTAGTTATTCAAATGAGTAAGATACTTAAGCTATAAAAGCTTGAAGTATTGTCATCTGCTGTGCAACACAAATTGTAACAGCAGTAGCTGTAACCTTTCAGGAGAAGCCTGACTACTCTTTTTCCCCTGCCCTTATATCCTCTTACCTGACATCTATGCTATATGGGTGAGATCTCACGTGCCAGTGGAATTGCACATAGAGATCTTCAACACACAGCAAGTATTTATTGTATTTTCAGGATTTTTTCCTAAATACTGAAGATATTCATTGCTGACTGTGGCAATTTGAAATATTTTGATTGCGGTCACTTATGTTCAACTGGAACATGCAACTGGGTACAACTGGAAAGAATTTCACACCTTTGCATTCAAATGAGACTAAGACTTTTGCATTCCCCAGTTCCATTTCTGCCTGTTTGAAAAATTGTGGGTAAAATATTGCTAATACTGTCACAACTGCAGTGGTTTTCTAGCTATATATGTATGTGCAGATGCTCACATTCTTACTAGGCATACACACAACCTTAATTCACTGCAATTTCTTTTATATTCTGAGATTGTTTTTACCATTTATTGATTAAATGATCACAGATTTAGAGAATAATGCATGTTAGTTATAGGCTCCTCATAGTATTCACAGGAACTAATTCTGCATTTGACAAGAAATCGCTTGTGCTTGGCCTGGATTTACTGTACTTATTTATGCAGCGAGACGAAACCACCCAATTTTTTCATGGCATTTCAATGTGCTGTTCAGTGTCTATATATAGACAGCCACTGCATATGTTGGAGCTACCTGTAAACATCATTACTGAAAACATGGGTTTCACTATGCTGGGTTTTTACTCACTTATGCACAGACAGAATATTCTGTTAGCATGTGTGCTGAAATCTTCCTCATTCATGAATTCAAGTAATATTCTTTACTAAGTAAGAAGTACCAAGGAAACAAATGCATTAGAGAAAAAACCAACCAAGAAAAATTTCTTCAGCCATGAGACCTGCATGCTCTCAAAATTATGAACAATGGATGGAATCCAAGGTCAAAAATTCAGTGGTGCCAGTAACAAAAACCACTGACAAACATTATGGAAAATTCACTGCAGCAGAAGTCAGGGCAAAGCTTGCATCAGTGCTTTAGAAGAGACAAATATGTTGTGTAATATATTCAGAGCTGTCAACCCAGCAACCTGTCCAGGGACTGTGACACTCATGATCTGGGAGACAAAAAGGAGGAAAGTGAAGGGATGGTTTTAAAAAGAGAGAGAGAGAGAGAGAGAAGTCTGTAACAAATGATGCCACAAAAGGTGCACACTGAAGGAAAATAGTGACAGAAGCAAACGTAGGAAACATTGTCTGAAATTTAATTCTTAAGAATTCAAGAAAGGAAGCAAGGACCTCTAATAAAAATTTTTCTTTTTGTGACTTTATCATTAATGATCTTTATGTAGTTCCCATAAAGAAAATTTCATTATAAATCCAGATTTTTATGCAGAAAGAGAATACCATCTATCCCAGCTCAAAAAAAATGTGTCAATAGCCTGTCCCACCTGAACAAGATGCTACTGTAGGCAAGCTGCACAAAAATTAAGGTAGCACAAAGAAAGGTAGAAATTTTATTTTCTCCCCTCTTGGATGGCCTTTGGGAAAGACAGGAGTGTAGAAGAAACTATTTAAGTTCTGTAGCATCTTGTTGTTCTGTCTGGGCAGCAGGCAGACCTAAAGCCCTGGGCACGTGCTCTGCAGCTGCCCAGACACAGCAACAGAAGGTCCTTAAGCCAAGAGCACAAGGCTGTGCCTGAGGTGCCCCTCCAGAATGAAGAGAGCAATGCCTGCATTTCTTCTTCTCTGTCTCTGTTGCTGCCTCAGAACTAAAATCAGCCAGAGCTGCCTACCTCTTTTCTTTCAAGAAGCTGCAAAGATATTAAAGTTGAGTTTGGAGAGACTCGGGAATTTCCATGTATTATTCAGAGTTGAACGTTTAGGAGGAAAGTAATAATTTGTCAAACAGCTGTGTTACTCACAATATTTCATTTAATACCCAATATAAATTCTATTAAACACTAGCACAGCTATGACAGGCCAAGACTATCCCTTGAGCTGGCTCAGATATGGGTATTTTTCCCTTGTTTTCCTTTTTTATTCCATTCCCAAATTCATTAACATTGCAATTAAAGATCAAGAATAGTTTGTGACATGTGGCAAGGCATGTTGTGCCTTCTTTTCTGTCTTCTTTGTGAAGTGTTTTAAGGATCCTATAACTGGACCATAGTTAGACTGCAAATTGATGAATTATGAGAATAACTTTAAAACAATTTCCTTTAGTTTACTTTAAATATTTCACTTCATGCAGCAGCACAGATCTGGAGACTGTGCTCAGAAACATCCCTCAAAAAGGCCTGCAAAGTTCTCCAAAACAAATGAGATACCTGTTTTGGTTTTTAAGTGACCAGTTTGGTGTCCTGGCTTCTAATTAAGGAAGATCTGCCAGCAAACTCACAGCTAGTTCAGCCACACAGGCCTTAATAGTCTTCCATGTGATGACTTCAGAATTAGGTCTTTTACTTGTGTCACTTCTCCATACTTCATTCTTTGGTCAGAACTTGGTACCTGATGCCATTCAGATAATTATTAGTCAATATTAAAGTTTTGAAAGTAATCATGACCATACTTTCAGAAAGGTGAAAATGGTATTAGAGTTGGTCAGAATAAAATTAAAACAAAATTGGCAAAAAATAATGGGATTTCATAACACTTCCAGATTCTTTTTCATACAACTTCCAGCTCAAAGTTGCTATCTACATGATACATATATGTGCATACATGTCTGTGTGCAAGAGAAAGAGATACAAGCACAAAATTAGGAAAGCTGTGGCAATACAAGATCAAGAATTCAGAATTTTCAGCTATTTTGCTGAGAACAATAAAACCTACCTGCATTCCTGTGGGCAAACATTTAAAACATTCATATAAGAATAATGATGAAGCTTTTGATCCATCCCTTCTTTAAGCACATTTCAAAAACTTCCTAATGAGAAAGAAATGGTCTGATTTAGAAATTAGCATCTATAACATTGTATCCAGAATTTTGTAGATGGCAGAATTTTGTGTCAGGCAGAACAGCCAGCATGGAGCAAAACACCTCTTCAGCCCCTCACCTCCAGCCACCTGTAACTACAGACCAGATCTGGGCTAAGGAACTTTTCAAATAACAGGCTACAGTCTGCAAAATAAATTTTAAAATAGGAAAAATATTTGTTTTATAATACATTTTTAAAAACACGGTTTATTTAATACTTGAGAAAATTTGGATAAATTATTCTAGGCAAAATGTGAAGGGAAACATCCCCTCTGCTGTTTAAGAAGTGGTATTTAATGGACTGTTGACTCCCACTGAGTTTGTCAAGGTGAACAAAGGTCTGTATTGATGGGGCAGATATTTCACAATTTTCACTGCCTGAACTGTAGGAAGCATCCCAGCAATGAGTAGTCTAGAACATGCAGATCCAGTAGCTGTGCCATCAGATAAAGTACTTTGATTTTGCATATTGAGATGACTAAATATATATAATCTAAATAATAAAGTCAACTTCAAAGATACATAGCCTCAGTTTTAAGAGATGTAATGCAAATATTGACTGTATTAAAATACAGTTAATTTTTTCTGCCTGTTACCATGGTATTTTCTGGGTTGTTAATCTCATCACATTTATTTGATGGGGACTTACTGTTTCTTACACATTTTTTCTAATGTATGTGTACAACATTAAAATTCAGACATCAAATCATCAACAAAATGTGTTGTTGTACCTTACTGTTCAATTTTTTCCATTGCAATTCAGAAACTGGACAACAATATTAAATCCATAGCTCTTAGTAAAAACCCTTGATTGCTAAAGGAATCACTAAAAAAAATAATGATTTACTGGTCCCTCTTAATTGCATCTACAAGTTTCCAACATATTGCATTATTTGGCCCACATGGATGCAGAACATCAGAAAGCAGTTATTGGAGAGACCTTCTAGGGTGAGAAAATTATTTTCCTGAAAGCAAGCCAGGACAGATAAGATTACCAGTGAGGTCAGTGGTGCACAAAATTGTACAGATTTATGTACAACTACACCACTTAAGAACCTGGACTATTTCACTTGTAGTTCTCATGACATTTGGACTGCTTTTAAAAGTAATTAAATTAATATTTGCAAAACTGTACTTCTTTGTAGCAATAAACAGTAATGTTTAAGATAAAATTAACAATACTTTCTCTATTCTGAATTATTTAGAGTATTTTCAGGCTAAGGTATACATAAATATTACATGATGTTGAGTCTGCTTCTCACCCAAATAATCTTTTCCCTAATTCTCTACGTTAAAATTTTTATTGTTACCTTCTACCTAGATCATAGGTGCAAGTTCTTTACTAAAATTGCCTCTCTGTGGAAGGCAGAGCTGTAATCTAATATATATCGTACTAGTGGTATCATCTGAAATAAAACACAGATTGACACATTTAATTAGTATGTTGCTCATACCTCTGCATTTTCACCCATGAAATATTTGAATTGATATTAAGCAATACAAAGTAAAGCTGTCAGCTTTTCAAATACTGTAATATTATGCAGGTCTAAAAGTTTTGCCTGTATTATTGTTTCTTAACTCCCTTGTCAAATCTGGTTTCTAAAGTTGTTATCAGGCTACAATATCTAAGATATCTGAGATAGCTTTAAGATGCCATGTACCAAAGTAGCAAATCTAATTAGGATGAAATATTTGATCTATAATGGAAATAACATTATCTTTTTTTTCCAGATGTCTGTACCACATAATCCCCATCCAACAGCATGCTGAATTTCCTGCCTGTGCTTCCCTTCTTTTCTGCATAATTTTTTCAGATCATTAATACATGCAGTTCTTGATTATAAAACCTTGCCCTCTCATGCAGATCTTTTTACTTCAGCAAAGCCATATTGCATTTTTAACCACTGTTCGTGGTTTCCAAAAGCTCTGGATACATTGCCCCTTTCAAATAACACACACCACCTACAGTTCCAGTTCAGCAATAAAGATGCAGACATTAGCACAAGGCGTGTATTAAAATTCTTATTATTTCATTATTAAATAGTCCTTCATATAAAATTAATCAATACTTTAGTCAGTGGTGTTAAGTGAATTCGATGGTTTTCCAAGAATACAGCCTTAAGGGGAAAAAAAAAAAAAAAACAACCGAGTATTTGAAAAAGCAGAGTCCCTTATCCTATGTGTCAGGAAGAGGAGGGAGGTGGAGCCTCAGTTCTGGCTCTGGTGCGTTTCTGCTGAAATCGAACTTAGGTTGCTCTCTGTTCTCTCCCCCCTTCCCCTGCTATCTTGCAGCCAACGTGTGTGACAACGAGCTCCTGCACTGCCAGAACGGCGGGACCTGCATCAACAACGTGCGCTGCCAGTGCCCGCCGGCCTACACGGGCATCCTGTGCGAGAAGCTGCGCTGCGAGCGGGAGCCGGGCGGCTGCGGCCGCAGCTCGGCCCCGGGGCGGGCGGCGCCCGGGCCCGGCCCGCGGCTCCCGCTGCTGCTGCTGCTGCCCGCGCTGCTCGCGGCCCGGCCGCCCCGCTGCTGCTGAGGCCGGGCCTCCCGCCTCACACTCGGACTGGGCGCGGCCGTGCGCCGCGTGAAAACGGCACAGAGGACCGGCGTTCGCCGCTGGAATCCCTAAAGGAAAAAAGAGTAAAAATAACCACATACAAACTAGGAAGGCCGAACTGAACTAAGCCATATCACTCAGTCACGGGCAGGGCCGCGAGTGGAGACTGCTCACCTCAGACTCGAGACTCGCTGGCAGCTGCCTGTCTGTCGGATCAATCGGCTGCGGGACTGACATGGCTTTGACAGCCCCTGGAATGGAAGAGAATTCCAACAACATTCGCTACTCCTCTCTGGTGCGCTCCTGTACCTCCGCCCGGTGTGTGGACTGACCAAACCAAGGCATTCTTTGCTGTCAGTGCATTGTGGGTATAAGGAAATCTGTAAAAGCTGCCATATTGGCCTGCTTCAGTCCCCAAATCCTTTCCAACCTGTGCTTTAGTGAACGTTGCTCTGTAACCCTTGTTGGTTGAAAGATTTCTTTGTCTGATGTTAGTGATGCACATGTGTAACAGCCCCCTCAATAAAACTCAAGCCAGTCATATCCTTGTATACCTTAGCAGCACCGCATCAGTAAGATGCTGTGTTCACCTACTGTACAAGAGTGGCTATAGGACAAAAAGTGTATTTATCCTTTTGTATTCAAATGAAGTTATTTTTCTTGAAATAATGTACAATGTAGATTTTTTGTATTATTGCCTATTTGTGTTACCAGACAATTTATTAATGTATTTAATTCTAATCAGGTAAGAGAAAACTATTACTTTTGATTTAGTCCTTTTCTTTTTCCTTTCATTTAATTGTGCAGAGATTTCTCTGTATGGGCAACGTGCTGGCATCAAAGAATATCAGTTTACATATATAACAAGTGTAATAAGATTCCACCAAAGGACATTATAAATGTTTTCTTGTTGCTTTAACACTGGAAGATTTCAAAGAATAAAAATTCCTGCATAAACAGTTCCAGGATGACTTACTGCTCTTTCTTAAGGCCCTTTTAGAAAATAAACAAACAAAAAAGTCTATGGTTTTACCATTCAGTATCTGGAAGAAACCCAGATTTAGAAGTGGAAATTACATCATAGCAATCTAACCTCGTTTTTACTGCTGTTACTTTGCAAACTTTAAATGTTAAGGGCATCATTTGCTCAAGGAACATTTCATCAAACCTGAACCTTGAAAAAGGTATGAAAAGTTGAATAGAAAGTTGAATAGTTCTCATCTTTGTTCTCTCAATCATACACTATTCCAAAACTAAATTACAAGGTATCATAGAAGCTGGTCTTTAATTCATACCTTTTTTGTGGATTCTGGCAATAAGCAGATAGATCTACAGCTTACATTATTTCTCCAAAAGCTTCATTAAAAAGATATGTTTATATATGTACTAGTCTGCTTAAGAAACTGCAAAAACAGCAGCAATCACAAAAAAAACCAAGATTTAACTTTTAATAAAGTTAGATTTAATATTTAGAAAGACTGTCAAAATATACAGCAGCGAGTAGATAAAAAATGCTGCTCCAGCAAATAAAGTTTGTTTCAAGTATCGCCCAAGGTGTAATAAATTCTTGTTACTTCCTTTTATTAGGCCAATTACTGAGTGTGACAGAAAAGAATAGCAAGACTAGAGAGGCAAGCCAAAACCACAGCAGTGTTTCAAAGTCCTGGGAAAAAAAAAATTCTAAAGGTAGCAGGACTGTGTGAATTCATTTCCTGGCAATTTTCATCATAATGGTTATAAATATTTTACCAACATAATAGCCTAGTGTAGGAAACAATTAATCAGCAAAAGAAAAACTCCTGAGAAAAATAAATTCTACCTGGCTGCCTCTTTCAAACGGTGAACAGAAGAATTTAGGGCACTGCTTTCTTGGAGAACCTCTTTCTGCTGAGGAAGCAAGTTTTGCAGGACACTACCCATCCTCCAGAAGCAGGTAGGGAAACCAGGTCTTCATTTCTAAAAGGAAATAGGATTCTAAAAGAATACTATGAAGATGCTGATGACATCAAGCTGCTGCCTCTTCAGGCTGTCGCCCTGACCCTCCGTCACGTAGCGAGTTTGCTGTTCACACTTGCACTCATTTGTGGGCTAAATAAGGTAAGGCAGAGAGAAATGAAGTGCTCTGCTGGTTGCCAGCTATGCCTACGTGAGATTGCAGGTATATTTTAGAAGTATGTTCATGAAATGAACAGAGAAGCACACTGAGCAGACTCAGTGAGGAATATAAATGTTAATACAGGTGACGTACAGAACTGGAGACTACCTAAAAACGGATCCTACTAAGTGGATTTCTGATATTAAGATGGGGAATTAAAATTTTCTTCTATTACCACTGACCAATTCAGATTGTGTAATTATTGCAAAAGAAGTGCTTTAATTGTGGTTATAAACTCATGGCTTTGTGAAAGTGCTAAGTAAGCATGTTATGCTCATTTAGTTAGAAGGGATTCTGCCAGCAGTGCTGAAGAGTAATGGGTATAAGATCACAATCAACTCAGCTACATTTCAATTTCATATACTTGGGATCTTTTAAACCAGAGCAGAGTATATGGCTTTCCACATATTTAGATACCATTTTGTGCATTTTATCCTCCCTCACCTACTAATAAAATTACAGTTTTATACAGGAATACATTCAGTGGAAAGTCTTCTTATCAATCGTGCTTTTCTTCAGCTTCATTATTTTTTCCTCTAAACTCCACAGAACTTTACTCAATGAAAATTTGAGTATTAAGTTTCTGCTACTGTACTACAAGTATATTTCTAAAATTACATGTGGACCTTTAAGAGAGATTACAGCACTCAGCATTACTTTACCTGCAATTTTTTACTTAACTCAGTGTAAAATGAAGGCAGAACTTGTTCCCCACTTCAGAAGCTGTGAAAAACAACAGATTCCTTTTCCTGAGCATGCAGTAGGATCTCTCCATGAAAACATGCAGTCGCAGCATCTGCTTTATTTTTCATCAGAAAATATAGATCTCTTCCAATATATTGAGGTTTCTTGGAATGGCTATCCGCTCCCTGCAAATGCCTGTAAAATAACAACACATTCATGGTACTGAAAAAGGCCAGCCCAATCCCGAGGCTAGGATTTTGCTTCTGTATCAAAATGCAGCAAAAGAAGCCTGCTATGGAATTATCATTTTCTGCCTGATGCTTCTTTCCTGGAAGGTTTCTCATCTAAGAACTGCCCAGGCTTTAGATTGCTGAGTTGTCCAGATTATAGTTCAGAGTACAGTGACCCTAAAACTGGCATTCGTCATAGATTTATTCAGTTATATTAGTTCCAGCTGCTTTGCTAAATCAGTCACTCCAAATCAACTTGCTATTCCTGTGTTTGTACCTTGATAATTGGTTCTGATCCAGGATTCTGTGTTTAACATCTGAAAACGGGGCAGCTTGTGACAGGGTGCTGCTCCCTGACAGGAGAACTGCAGATATTTCCACTTCACGACAGACATCTTTATCACTTGGAAATTAAGAGAGGCATCTGTCTTTGTGCTACCTAGTTGTTTCAAAAACAAACTATCCAAATGGAAAAAAAATTTAGTCAGATGCAAATTGACCCCAGATGTTGCCCTCAAAAAAATAATTGATCTAATACTTTATTATGAGAGAGCCACAGGTGAGAAGTTATTTCATGTAGTGAACAGAAAAAAAAATAATGTACAAAAGACTCCTCAAATTTAGAAAGAGTTCTTCTGCTTGCATATAATTTTATACATCTTTCTCATAACTCCAAGACACCAGGGGGATTTGTTATAACCGCATTGGGATTCTAGGTTTATTAAACCATTGAATTAACTAGATTCATCCATGCATGCAGTTTATTCACCTGTGAGCAATGTGAGTAATATTTTTCATAGAATATGCAAGACCAGATTTTCAGGCAACCTTCAGCCTACCATTCATGTTTGTCCTTCCAAAAGCAAAGTTACAGATGTAAATATTAAGACATAATCAATTCATTCCCAAGAAAAACTGTACATTTAATTATTTATGGATGCAAACATTTATCCACTACAATGCAGATCTAGTATTATAAATTAGATATTTTATATTAACCAACAATACCTTTCCCACCCTCACAGAGTATCAAAAAGAGGATATAAGTATATGCAAAACAAACAAGTAGAGAGGCAGCATTTTGCACCATATGGTGCATTTCATTTAATGAAATGAAAGTTCATCACCAGAGCAGTATGTTCACCAAGACACCATTTTGCCATAATATGCAACAGATAAAATTCCAGTACAAAGCATATGTTTCCCTTAATTGTTTTTCTGGCCATCATTATCTATACAGACACCAACATACAGACAATGAAATACTGCTTGAGACTTTTTACAGCCTCAGATAGTACAGGGAAGATTAATTTATGCAGTTGAGACCTAAACAGATTGTAAAGGCTTCGGGCTTGAGTTTCTGCATACATTGCTATCCAGTGCTCTTCTCTGAGGGGGACTGGGATAAAGACCACACCATGGAATGCAGTGTATGGGAATCCCACAGCAGGCAGAGAACCAAAGTGCCAGCCCAGTTAGAGAAAGCACCACAGCCAGGTGTGGGCCTGGCAGCAGGGGCACGTCTCACATGGGGACACGCCAGGCATCACTCCCCCATCAAAGCCTTGGCAGCTGTGCTTGCAGATGTGCTTGTTCCAGAGCCAGGACACCTTCTGAGTACACAGTGCTGCCCAGTGCAGCTGCTGGACACGTGCTCAAGTCTACTGGTGTCACTGGAAATACACTTCTTGTACTAGAAGCAAACTGTTGTTGAGAAACTGAAGTATTAGCAGTGGTTTGGGGGGGTGAGTGGGGCAGGGGGAGAAGAAGGTCAGAGGTGGGTTCTGGGGCTATGCTTCTCTGCTTAGAGAAAATGGGACTGGTTTGGGATGAGTATTTGCCATTTCTCATATAGTATAATTTTCACTCAAGTACTCTCTGCAAGTATTTGTGACATCCAAGAACAAATTAGTAAATTCTAATGTTTATATATGTGAACATGACTTCTCGTGAGTTAACAAAAAAAATTCTCGGATTTCTGATTCAGCTCCATGGAACAAATGGATTTTTTTGAATAATTTTTTCTGGTTAGGACATTGACATTGATTGTTTAGAGATTAACACATTCTCTGCATTCAGAAGTGCAACACCATTCCTCCACAAAACTACCTGGTGTGATGTAGACCATTCAGGCCCTTACTCTGACAGTTTGTGTAAGGCATATTCTAAGTTCCCTGGTTTTAAGAAGCCTTGATCTAGCTGATGCTTTCACATCTCTCAGTGGCTGTATTCAGTGTTACCTGAACAGATAAATGAAAACATTTCAAGCCTTGTACATCTACTGGGAACGCGGCTCACCTTGCAACTGAAACTAATTGTAGATGCAAAATTAGTGGCTGTTGCCTATATTAGTTGCTTGCAATTGACAATACCAAGAAAATCTCCTTCAAAGGCTTGGGTCCCTTTGACTGCATTGTACAAACACATTGAAGGAAAAAACGTATTTGCTTTCTATAACTAAATAAATACAAGGCTAAGTCATTCTTACAAGATTCTAATGACACTCAAAGTGAAAGCACTTCCATTTATCACAAGTGAGATACTTCAAAAACCCTCAAAGATACAACAGGGCTAGACTTTTATTCTCTGCATTCTGTAAATGTTCAGATAATTCAGGTATCTCTTAACAGAGATGAAGAAACTGATTCAGAGAGGTAAATGAAGTTGCTTGAAACAGCCCAAGAAGCAGCTAGCAAAGTCAAGGAACAAATTCACTATGCTCAAGCTTTGCAGCACATTGAATGTGAATAGTGTTACTCTACAAGAGTATTAAAAAGTTCTTAGTAGCTTTGGTTACAACTACCACTATGTATAGCATCAGTACACACATAACATAATGTTGTTATGCATAACCTATATCACTGATCAGAAAATACAGCTTCACACCTCCTCATTTTATAATGAGGATCAAACCAAATTTGTTCTCACAACTAACAAGCAAGACACAGATGTATCCCAAATGGTGTGAAATTATTCCTTGCCTGAACAGGTAACTATTCTTTCTTAACTTCATTCTTTCTTCACATTATTAGGGGTTATGAATACCAAGGTCATAAAAAAGGTAGTATTCTTGTATTAGTGTTTTAATGAGAATAAACAACATATAGTGGTTAATAAATTAATGATAACAATCATGCTTTTAACTATCATGATATCTCAAATTATTTCCTATAACTTAATGTTAGTCATCTTAATCACAGGAGAATTTAATGTGCTTACAAACATGCACTAAAAATTTAGACAAGTACTAAAATAAATTATTTTATTGTTTACTTGTTGCTGGTTTTACTGACCTTATGCAAAGTAAGTGTATTACATTCTTCTTTCAAAACAGACCTGCAAAGCACATGTCCAGCTAAAAGCTATGTATGCCAAAAACCAGTAAGCTAAAATATAACGACAGTCACATTTATAAGTTGAGATTTGCTCATCTAATAGCACTAAAAAGCATTCACAGGAAACTGAATTCAAATATTAAAGTTTTCAGCTTCACAGTGTAGAAACTTAAAAGATTAAACACAGAAATGAATGTTGGAGCCCACGCAGCAGAAACAGGTTACTGAAGATGCAGACCAGCAAGATCAAGATGAAGTAGAACCAAAAGTGTTGTTCTTACTACTCATCAGACACAAATTTTACTTCAATCCAAACAGAAATATATATGAAAGGTACTGGAATCCAGAGGGAAACAAAGCAAAAAGGAAAAGAAGTTCACTTTTATCAAGACTTACAATATTGTAAAATGAGGAAAACCCAACACCAGGAGAAGGAAAAGAAAGAGAACATAAGCCATGCCCAGACTAAAAATATGCCAGATGTCGGGGAAAAGCCAGTCTAGACACTACATACATGCTCACAAATCTGTAGACGCAGATTTTAGCATTGGAATCGCTGCTTTGGAAATTGCAGAACTTGAGCCTCGCACAGACAAGTCTTCACTTGAGGGTTTCCCCTTGTGTCTGGGTGATACTCTGCTCACTTACCTGCTGGAAGAGCCCAGGCCCATCAGCACCTCTGCCTTGTCTTTGCTCCAGCTGTGCACTTTGCACAAGTCTGGCCATCTAGTCCAGATGTTCATGAAGCAGATGTTTTTTCTGCACATCACAGGGCTGGCTCAGACCACAGCACAGTAAGCACAGTGCAGGAGGAATCCCATCCCCTTGCCACGATCTGTGTAATGCCAGAAGTTACACTGGCTCTTTGCCACACACCTCTGAAATCTCTAAAAGTAATTTTTATGAGGACATAGAAAATTAAATGTGTTCAGAAGAGAATATTTTCCCTTCTATTGGCATCTGCACTCCCCACATACAACAAGGGACTGAAAGGCCCTGGATGCACTGACTCATTTGATGCATGTCTTGTTAACAGCTCTTACCTCTAATTACTGTTGCTTGGAAGGATGGGAGAACTGACATGTAGAACACCCTGGTAGTTACATTTATTATACTGCTTTCTTTTGCCATACTCCAGCTTGCTTTCTCCCCTCATGTCAGGGTTTTTTCTATGCCCTCATAAATTATTTTTCTTCCTTTGCTCTGCAGATCTCCCACAGGCACTAAGTAGGTGGATTGGTACCTATGAATTAATTTTGGCAGTGCTCCTCTGTCTTCCCAGATCTGATAGAGGCACAACGACTTTTACAATTTGCTCATTGAGTAGGATGTAAGGAACGATGACTAAACTATGTAGATGGAGTGCTGAACAATTTTTTGACAGTTTTCTCATTTACTGACAATATCTAACATCAGAATATCTCCCAGACTGTACTGAGGTTAGCCTCATGACACTACTGCAAAGCAAGGAAGTGTGTTATTTCCATTTTGTTCATAAGGACTGAAGCTTGAAGATGCTGAGAGACTTACAAACTCAATTACAGAAAGAGATTAATTCTGACACCTCGTCCACCGCAATAAGTACTGAGACCTACAGTTCCCTACTCCATCCAAATTACACAAATCTGAAGTTAAATTGTCTTCCATCTGCATCTTTTTGCCATCCACTTACTTCAGATTATCCCATCCAAGTCTATTTTACATTACACCTCCCAAAACATTGGAGTTTCAATGTTGTGATAATTAACTCACACATGTGATTTTGCTGGTCTGTTTTTTTCTCTTTGGCACTTCAGTTCAAGACTAGAAGGAAACCACAACTACTGTTTTGTGAAGGGATGTTATATATGAGTCAAAGTAATTGGAAGCATTTTAACAGTCTGATAAATTAAAAGACATGCATACAGAAAAACAATACAGCGCTACAATTCTCTTCCAAAATAGAGATTATTAAGGGGTTTCTTTTGCCTCTCCTTGTCCGATTTTTATTTAACTGGATGTATTAGAACTCACATAATAATAATATTATGACTTGATAAATATATATAATATCTTTTATGGCTTGAAATACCTATAGCTTAGGCATTTAATTTCTTCTAGGAATGTCTAGATACTGACCCAATTAGATTTTGATACATAGATATTTCTTGCTTACTGGAAATCCGGTAGCAAAAAGACTCTACATTTTGAATAGGCTCATAAATATATATTGAATTTAATTTTTTAATACACAAAATCCATTTTCCTATTGTTTAGTTGTTTTGCTGACTGCTTGAGAGAAATATTTCCTCTAAATATTTTTGTTTTGTACAACTAATTAGTCCATAAATCAGTACATTGTAATATGGCAGAGATTACCCTCAAGCCAATATAGAACAACTGACTAAATGTACTTACTTTGTAATTCAGCTATCTCCAATGTATCTGTATTTTCTTCTGCTGCTTTCAGACATTATCTTGCCACTCTTTTCTCTCTTCCTATTCTTCAAATGTACATTATTTAGCCAATAAGCGTTATTTGCATGAAACACCAGATTTTTCCTGTGTTTTGAATCAAGCACAGTGGGCTGACAAGGTACATAAATAAATAACTAGATAATCACAGAGTAATCAGTTTGTTTCTGTAGTAGGAATTTTAACATGCTTTCCAATTTCACATTACTAGGGCCATTTACTGATAATAAAATTGTGCCAACTCTTAAGCCAAAAAATGTCACTAAAAGAGGGGAGATGAAAACCACAAACGTAAAATTCTGGTAACAGAACTCAAAGTCTGAATTGGAAGTCAGTTCAGGATGGTAACCATATTTTAAAAATGAAGTATAAGCACATGGTGAACTTGGAGCATATACTTCAATAACACCAAAGTCCTCTTTAGTGTATTTTTTAATTCCTAGTCTATAATGCCAACTTTATTTTCCTCAAAAGGCTCACGGTGGCTAAGGAGAGGTGGGATCACTCTGAGACAGTATTACCTGTGAGCTGTATGCTCTTTGTCATCCAGCCTGCTCCAGCTTTAAAAATCAAACCACAAAAAGCAGAGAGACAGACAAACAGAGACAGGCATGGCTTTGTCATTACTTCTGGAGACTTCAGTTCTGGGTGGTAATTCTGTGTGGCAATTAGTCAGCAGCCCTGGTACAGCTGCTAAGGGAGATGTGCATGCTGATAACAAAAGCTATCAGTGGATTTTTCCTCAGCTGTCAATCTTAGCAATGGAAGCCAAGGGGAAGTGAAATGAAGATGAGCTAACCCTGCATATCTCAAAACCAGGCCTCAGAGAATGGGGAAATACAGAACACTCTGAAAAAACACAGAACTTGAGTGTAAATGATGCATCTCTTCTGTGAACAATTAGATTTCATTCTTCAAGGAGTGACCAGTTTGCATTTGTTAACAACCTGTTCTAGAATCCATTAAATGCAAAGGAAAACCTCACCTTGATTTCAACACAACATAATCAGGTTTTAAATTAGATTGAAAAATAATTTCAGGAAAAGAAAAAGTAATCCCTTAGGCATTATCTCTCTGATCCTACTATAATCTGTAGCATTTGTACAGCTCCATGTACTATTTATTGTGCATTATTCTGTTGCAGCACTTAAATTACTCTGATTTGAATGTTTCCACAGACCCAGCATTTGTGGTGACAAATGTCTTAATTTAAGATGGTGGTCTGTATGGCAGGGACCATTTCTATCCAACAGAGAAAGGAACTCCCTAGCTGAAGCTGTTTTCACCAACAATTTGTTTGCCAGCAGCATGTTTTCCTGTTTAATCCATGTTAACATTTTGTTCAGAGTTATCCTAGCTGGCATGTATTCTATCTGATAAACATCTCCTCTTCTCCCTCACAGAAACATTATTTATTTATGACATTATTGTTACAGACAACTAAACAGCCAAGAGGGAAACACATTTGCTTTTCTACAAATACCTGCACATGCTGTTAAAACTGCATAATTTTTCTTATAGAAACATTTAAAATTTGGTAAAAGGCTTCCTGGGATATCTTTGGTATCCACTGAGAACAAGGAACAGAGATAGACACATGCAGCAGGACAAAATCAGCAAGGGTTCAGGAGAACACAAGGAAAATAATGACATTTCAGGTTGTTAGGCTGATGTATGAAACCTTCTCCTTTCTAGCCCAATTTGTCATGACTCCACGACTAAGTGAACTAAATGGACTTAAGATAAGATGATTCAAATCAAGAGTCTCAAATTCATTCATGTTCTCTGTATCTTTGCCAGCATAGGAGCTGGCTGCTGTATCATTAAGAACCCAGTACCCAGACACACAGTGTGAGCCAGCACCAAATGATCTCTGTCAGAGGTCACAGTGTCCCCCAGGCTCTTTCAGGACTGACACTAAATTAAGAAGGAATAGTATAAATCAAAATTACCAAGTGCCTGAGATGCAAATAGCCTTAAATTCCCTATCACTTCACCAGTTAGTACCACATGTAAATACTCAGTGACAAAAACACTATTCATTTGCAAAAGGACTCAAAACCCTACATCTGTTAAATAAATTACACCAGAAGTTGTAATGGGTCATCAGTTTAAGTCTGCACTGCATGAGACCAACCATTTTCCACATCTCTGAAGCTCCTATTCCATCCAGGGTCTGTACTTCTACCAACATAGAAAGATTCTAGTGTGTCTAGAAGTTTTCCCACCTTCTTTCTGTGTTGTCTGTGTCTAAAAGTGCAAGCTTCTTTACCACATAGAAGTCTTCCAACTCTGCAACATGGTTCAAGACAGAACACATATCCTCAATTACTTTTAACTGAT
Organism: Hypocryptadius cinnamomeus; assembly: GCA_013400635.1. NCBI lineage: Eukaryota > Metazoa > Chordata > Aves > Passeriformes > Zosteropidae > Hypocryptadius > Hypocryptadius cinnamomeus. The sequence continues at coordinate 105,068 of VYZP01066521.1, forward strand.
GTACCCCTGGGTCTTGTCACACTGGGCTAGGAATTTTTCTCAGACAGAAAGGCTACTCTATGTAGAGGCTCAGGTCAAAGGAGCAAAACAACAAAACCTGGGGAAAATGGACTGCGTAGACTTTAGACAAGCAGAACAAAGGCAGTCTTTAAAGATGGACTCAACTGTAGGTGTATTATTTAAGTAATTTGCCAAAGTAGAAAATTTTTAGTTTAGCTCCTGGAATATTTTGCTGCACACCAATGCTCCTGAGAGCAGGTCAGGTTCTGGTTAGTGAGTCTTGCCTGCTTCATGTCTTGCAAAAGAGCAGGTCTTCCAAAACTTAAAAGAACTCACCCACAAACAAACAGCAACTTGTCCTCCTGCCCTGCACAATCTAGAAAAACATCTTGTTTCTAACATACCTTAGAACTTTATAAACTTCTTTCAACAGGGCTGAGCAAGTAGAAATAGTACTTATAAAGCCTTCTTAGAATCATGTGTTGGTTGCATTTTCAGACTCATTATTCACATAGCTCCACTCCCAGCGGAAGACAGTGGGGCATTGACTCAAAGGAACAGAGGCCAAACTCCAAATCCTTGCACCCAGTGAGAGAACTGGGCACTGGGCACTTTATTTCTATTCATGTCTTAGCACAAAACAGGAAGGGCTGAGAGTCTTAAATAATTCTAAGCAAAGTCTTTAGGCTTTGGAAAGAACTGACCATCTGGCTTCTTTATTAGCCTTTAAAAATCCAAGATTTCATTGTTACCCTCATCATCATTTTCACTTGCACACAGACACAGAGAGACAGGCAGAGTGCTCTGAGTGCAGCACTGCTCCTCAGCCTGACATCTCGTGGCTGTGAGGGACATAACAGTGCTGAACCAAACACCCAAATACCATCCCCACACACAGGAGCAGAATAATGCCTCTATAATTTAAGCAAATACAAAACAGCTCTTGAGCAATGCAAGACAATTCTTTCATTTACTTAGATGTGATGTGGTGTCAGCATCATGTTCTGATAAGACAAACTGGCACAGACTGTAAAGCTAAACCACAGTTACAAATAACACAGAGCTTTGGTTAGCTGGACTACAGGAGATGATATTTTGCTCAAAACTGTAAAGCCATCTAATCTGAAATAAGAAATTCTGGAATAACTGCAGTTATTCTTTTGATACTACTAAATATTAGTTCAATTTTTGCCACAGGAATGAAACCACTCCTGCTACAAGAGCAGAATTTGAGTACAGCAGGCTGCACAAGGAAAATTAATGTCTTCTGAGCCAGGGAGAGAAATGAGGAAACAAAGAGTGGGTTTGCCTACATACATAGGCATAGCATGGATACCTGCCTACAGGGGAGAGAGGGGAAACGCCCATGCTATGAAGAGTAACTGCTTTTTCTTTTCCTAAAAAAGTTTTGCTGTTGATTCATTTTGAAGCAAAACAACCCAACACTCAGGAGAAGAAAAAAAGATTCTTCCTTTTAGCAGGATTTGCTGCACTGTCTGAAAAGGTTTCACACTCACCTCCTGTTCTCCTTTTCTTGCATAGAGAACAACAAACAAGCAATAACACAGAGAAAATAATTTCTGCAGTTTGATTAGTTTCCACACCAGATGTTCCCACATATATTCACATCTCCCCAACTCTCCTTCTCCAGCCAAGAGTGTGTGCAGCTGCTATGTCTGTAGTCAACACCAAAGCTATTTAACAGAGTTATTAGCAGGGGGTTTACATTATAGATCCCACCACTATTCTCTAGGGGTCTGCTTCTGTTCCCATTGAACTTAAGGCATCATTGCACTCATTATCTTCAGAGAGCCAGAAAACATTGCTGGGAATTTTTTTTCTACTCTGTTACAAACCTGCACCTTCACCTCTTTCAGCCTATGATTTTTGTTTCATTTTCTTGCTGGTACTGTAAGGCTTTGCAGCTGTTCACTGGCCAGCTCTGGGTTTTCATTCTTTGTGAAACAGATTCCAGTGGCAAACAATTTTAAGCACCACAGCAGGTAAGAACTGTTGCTTGTTTGTTAATTAAGCTTTAAGGACCGTAGATTTCAAGAAATGGGAAGTACAAAGTTGCATCTCATTAATGTAGCACTGCCTGAATAAACCTCAGAGGTGGACATGAGCGTTCCCAGATGATGACAACACTCATGGGCTCAGGAAAATTCTGCCAGGGCAAGGAGTGGCTGGAAAGCCAGCCCCTCAGCTCTCAAGGGGGCACATTACAATAAATTACAGCTTCTGTTCATTTGGGGGAAAAAAATGTTCTTTCTTAGTACTGACAAAAAAACTGCCACAGCCTTTGAGCTCTGGGATTTGTTCCAATTGCTCTGGTTGTGAGCAAGTGGCTTCCTGTAACACGTGAAAAAGAGAAACGTTTACTACTCCTTCATATCTTATTAAGAAGGCAATTATACATGTTTGCATTTCTAGGAACTCAGTATCTGTATAAATTCTGCAGCCACTTTGTCTTCACAACTTACATGTCTTGTTGCAGAAGACACACGTGGAATTTTTTCATTAAGGATTTATGCTTTTTTGATGCAAACTAAAGGTGATTGGAGGTGGAAATATGCTGGTGGAAGTAACAGCTGGGAAGAAATCATCCTCTATACCCACAGTGCTGTCCATGGGCATTTTTTGCTACTGGGTTCTCAGAGTATGCATCTGAGGACCAGGATTTCCCTGGGGATGATCATGTGGAAAACAGCATTGAAAGATGAACAAAGGACACTGGTTATCAGCTGAAAGCTGCCACTCTCCAAAAGTGACATTTCAAATATAGAAATTCTGGGTTAGCTAGATTATCTTAGATAACTAAAAGCATAAATAAGGAGCATTGCTTTTGGAAGGCAAGTGATTGCAGGAGCTGGTCAGTAATCACATGGTTTGAGGAGGAATGGTCTATTCCTACCCCTGAACTCCCTGTAAGGAGGCAAGATATAGTGCTGTACTGGACCCACACAGTGAGGCTGGGTGGGTGCTGACAGCAGACTGGGCAGGTACTACCAGCAAGCAGGAAGGGACATCAAAATAAGACTAGCAAGCCCAGCCCTTCCACTCAGAGAGGCACAAGCTGATAAGCCAAGGATCTCTTCAGAACAAGGGTGGTGGGTTATCATGAGCCTCCTGAAGCCTTAGAGGAAAGTTATGGGTACAACTAGCTCAGGTAATTAGATGTAAATTATCATGTTGTTCATTGGACTTGAAATGTCACAATGTTTATCTCTGTCCTGTGGTGACTGGTATTCCAATAGAGAAATCTTGTGTATGACCAGGCAGAAAATGAAAAGGACCCACAAAGTAAAATCATCCATTGTTTGCCTTCTCCCAGCTAAATGAGGCAAAGAAGGGTAAAACAGCACAGAATTAGAGAAAAATTACATGGCTAACAATGTCTGTACACTAATCACTGAGAGCAGAATTAGCAAACACAGGCACCCATATTAAGCATGTGAAATCTTGTTTTCCTGAGCTTTCATGGGTTCTGCCACTAACTACAATGTAGTTAGTTCTGCCACTAACTCCAGTGTGCCCAGAAAAATGTATCAGGTCAAACTGTGTCCAAAAATGGAGTGAGTTACACTGCATACTTCAATATTAAATAAAAAATCCTTGTAGTGAGAATTTTTTTCATCATTGGAAAATAAAATAAAATCCCTCTGCATCATACCATCCCAGTAGCTTCCTCCCCTCCCTTCATGCACAGCTGAATATAACTCCCACTCTTCCTGTTATAAGAGAGAAAACACGAGGGCCTCTTTCAGCTGCATCAGCGGAACTGGATTTTTAAAGCTCCAAAGATGCAGAAATTATGTGGAATTCCTGAACGCATCTAAAATCTGTCCCACAAGTCCAGTGGCAATGAAATAAAACAAAGGATGTTTTATCATGTTGCAAATCTCTCTCAAGAGGTAACAAGTGAAAGCAAGCATAACCTCAGCAGGAAGGATAGCAGGATCTAGAAAAGCAAAGAATATCTTGCACAAACTGAAATAGTGCAAGAAAATATCATTTGGTCCCTGCCTCCCAGTAATCAGAAAGCTTTGTCATCACAAATGCTTAGGGAGACTACATGGCAACAAAATGTTTCCCCTTCCACCCCCTTGAGCAAGCTTGTTTCAGTGAGTTACAAAACACAAGCATAAAAAGACTTCAATGAAACCAGGAGAGAGCAGATGTTAATTACAGCAAAATGGTCTCGAAGCCAAACTGAAATTTGGTTTGGTTTTGCACAATTAGTTGGGCAGCACTCCCAAACAGTGCAAACTGCAGGGCATGCAAACCCTGACCACTTGAAGAAGATATATGTAGAACCTGCCCATCCTGTGTAACTGAATGTCACCTCTGTAGTAATTGCCAATTGCCCTTAAGCTAATGCGTCATATGTCTTTTTGACAAGAGTAATGGCTGGGTTCTGACAATGAATAATTGCCATTTCAATTGAAAATATTAAAATATAACTGAAATCAGACATGAAATTATTAGTGAAAAATGTAGGAGAGATGATGGAAGTGTATAACTCCACTGGAATTATCAGTAGCTTGACTGGCATTGCCTTAGTTCTAATAAGGATTCAGTACAGTACAAAGCCACAAAAGCAAATGGAAATGGTAGTTACAGCACTCAGACTCAGTGACTAAGAGCTTCACACTGCTAACCAGAGAACAGCCAAGCTCCTAGACTGTTTCCACTCTCACCAAATCTTGTTAAGCCAATTAGGCTTAATGGCCTAATTCCTCAGTTTTAGACTGTCAAACTACTGAAAAGGCTGAAGCTCTCCACACTGTTCCAAAATGAGCAATAAGCCATGTCCCTCAGGGTCAGCTGCTGGGCTCCCCCAGCACAGCTTTTCTGGGAAGTAAAGAAGAGGGATGAACATTAAGTGCTGCAAGTCTCTCCCTCCAAACCTCAGACTTTTGCAGAATGCCATTGTCTCACTTTCAGTAATTGAAATTAAGCTCTCTAAATATTCCAATCAATTACATTTTGATTTACTGCCTTTCATGGCATTTTCCTCTTCCGTTTATTGGTGCACTTGACTTGTATTTCCTACAGGGACATTGTGTGATAGAATTATATGTCATTCTTTTAAAATGTCTCTTTCTTTCTAGTACAAGTTTTAGGCTGTACCCTGCAGAGTGCCCCGAACTGATCTGTCCCCTCCCCAGTCCTAGCAGCAATCTCCAGGTAGCAGTCTTTCCACCACAGCTATGATTAGAATACTGATCAAAAGCTCCCCCTGAATCCTGTCTCTACAGGACTGCACTAAGCATAACAAAATAATGGAATTAAACATCTTCCAGCACGCATTTGTGAGAGTAGTGTCTGATTTCCTACATTCAAATGCACCAGTTGTAGTCCTTGTCTCCCCTTGAGGAAAAATGGATCCAAATAATGAGTGAACTTTTTCCACCTGTCTGCAGTACAGGGTAATCCAGACTTTGGGATTGCTCTTCCTACACCAGCCAGTAATCATTGTAAGTGAGAACAAGTGAGAAGAGCCTTGTGCCAGCTGTGGGGCAAATGGATGATGGAAGTATCATCAGAGCAGCTCTTCAAAACCCACTGACTTAAGCATCACCTCACTCATCAACTGTTACCTGTTCTGCAATGGTTGGAAACTTAGGTGTTTTCTAAAAATGAATTTAAAATATCCCTTTGCATTCTACCCACATTCCAAAATACTCCAGCATTCAGACCCAGTGTTTCATCACTCAGAGATTGTACTTGCACGCACACAGCCCTTACCCACCACCACAAACAGAATGCTTTTCTTCAGCAACAGAATTCTCAAAATCTCTAAATTAATCTATTTCCAACACTGTTATGCAGACTGAGACTTCAAAAGAGAAAAAGCCTTTGGGATAGTAATCTCTTCACTACAAGTATCTATTCCTCCCATGTATAAACATTGCAGAATATATCCTTTAGTCTGATGTTATTTTTCCTTAAAGTACCAGAAACTAATTAGAAAACTGTGCCTATACTGTACCAACAATTCATAAGGCCAAAGAAAGTGACAGGGTGGAAATGTTTTGAAAATTTAATTAAACTCAGGAGAATCAATAAAACCATTTGTTTTCTTCTAGCACCTGTTTTTAGGCAATATCATCTTCATGCTGCTGCCTGTTTAGTTATATTAGAAATTACATGATCTGCTCAGCTGCAAAAAGACTATTGATCTGTATGTAATAGCAGGGAGAAGTACTGCCTGTTTACAAGGGATTCCTAGTTACTGTGAACACTGTCTGAAAACAGGCAGGGACTCCAGTGTAACACCACATGCCTCAGAGCAAGCAAGCTAAACACAGCAGCAGCTCACACAGCAAGCACTGAGCCACGTTCTTTGTCAGGTAAGAAACTTTACAAGTCTGACAACATAAATAACACAAAAGATGCCAAGCTTTTCAACAGCTCCTAAGAGGAAGATGAGGGAAAGGGAAATAAGAGGAAAATAAAAGAAGTTTGATAAACATGATCACTTACCATTCCAGCAATTTTTTCTCTTACCCTTTCTGTATACCTATTGCTGCACGTGTCGCAGTTGAGACAGCCATGGTACACAGAGTGTCACCATACACTACCAGAAAGCTTCACCCCACACCTTACCACTTCAGAAGGCTGCAAGAATCTGCCCCTTCTCGTTCTTTGTCCCAGTCTTTTATCCCCCTCCTGTTGATGCACTGCACCTGTGTGCCCTCTGTTCCTTTGGTGGTTGCTCAGTGCCCCTGGGCACTCCATGGCTCATTGCTGTCAGTGCTGCTCACCTGCTGCTCACAGCTGTGCCCATTGGGGATGAGGCTGGGCCCAGCCCCACTCCCAATCACCACACACTGTGTGCCTACATATTCCTACTAGAAATTCTTAGGTACGTGAAGAATTCTAAAAAAAAAAAAACCAGGAAAACACTTATCTAACTACTAACCAGTGAGCACTCATTTGTCCAAGGCACTCCAGGGAGAAGAACTCACTGGTAAAAAGTTTTCTCCACTGAAAGAGTCTGTCCTTGACCATTTCTGACCATGCTAGAGAGCAAGGAAACAGCAAAAGTGGAATCTTTGTCACAACCATTACTCTGGAGAGTTTACAACTTGTTCTCTATGGGATTTAAACAGAACATCTCAGAATCCTTGTTGATCATGTCTGAAATACCCATCAATTCCCACTTCCCAGCAATATTTAAAGTGTGTCTAAAGCAGATACAGCCTTGTCTGACACTCCCCTAACAGCAGTATCAGGTCTCCCTGGCTCTCTTCAAGTCAATAAATTGCTTGAGCACCTATAGACTGCAATAGTCCAGTTTCTACCTTCTGTTCACTTAGTTAGCACATTACATTTCTACAAACAGGCCTAACAGCTCTTTAAGACTGGTAATTGCAGATTTTACATTATAGTATGTTTGGACTGAGGTGCAAGCTTAATTGAAAACTTCTGACTTTGTTACACATAGGACAGTTGTTGACCATCATTTATATCATTAAAGAGTGTAGATGGAGTGTTGCTTTTTAACATTAGTAATACTAACGTGCTGAATAAGAATGTTGTTCATTTCTCAGTCTTAAGAATTCAAGAACAGAGAAGCAAAGTAGCATCATTTCAACTAACAGGTCTCTCTTGCCCTTTGGGTAAATTGTAACTGAATCCAACAAATGTGAAAATACTTGGATTTCTGTGTTTACTGTTGGAATCAGAAACCCAAAACAAACAATAACAAACAGGGAGGAAGCAGTCCCCATTAATGCATCTCAAACTTTGTTCAGCAGATTCTTCATCCTAGAGAGTTTTGTAAAAAAGCATCAGGTATCCAGCATACAAAAAGTTGTTCTCAAAGCATTTCTTTTGACAGACAACTAGAACCAGGTAAAAGCAATAGATCTTGAATTTTGGTGTGCTTTACTTCTGACACTGTAGGATTACTGTAGGTTTTAGGCTCAGAGTTAGGAATGCTTACCTCCCACTGCAGTACATGAGGTTGCAGTCTGTGCAACTCTGTTATGTCTTTAACCTCAGCTTTCATGTATGTGATACAGGGATGCTGATGTTCTTCTCCATGCACTGGATATCAGTTTGCTTGAGATGCAGCTGGAATATAATTTTCTGGACAGTTATTTTATGTGATTTCCAGGCAACTATGACTTAAATCTAAGATACGGCCTCAGGCACCATCACTGGTAAAACCCATGCAGCTGAGTAATTCCCAAGAGCACACACCCTAACAGAATCATATGGCTTCAGTTTGCACCAGTCTTTGTCTTCTTGAGAATGAAAGATTCATGGTTACAACAAAACCTGTCAGTGCCAGTCAAGCTTGAGCTTTTTCTGAGGTTGTTGGATATAGACTATATCCTCCATGGTCTCTGCTTCACACATTTTTCTCATTTCAAAAGCTTAGAAGAAAATGTAACATGACACCAACTACACTCCAGGAAGTGTAATTCTAATCTTGGAAATAACCACGTACATTCAAAGGGCATTTGAGTTTACAGTTTTCCCTCTCCTATAACAGCGTAATTTTTGCATGATCACAATGGATCACTGAAGTAGAAGAACAGTATAAAAAATATTCTGAAATAATATAAAAACTCTGTAAAGTTCCATTGCTTAACAGAATGTTCTTAAAATGAGTGTTCAGTTCTCTCTTACAGCAAATTTCCTCCCTGCCTCACGAGAAGCCACACTCAGAGTATCCTATGAACCCTTCCATATCAAAAAGCCACCAATGAGTAGGTGACATGGTGATTCTCTTTGAGGCTTTATTCTCATCAAAGCATGCAATATAAAACATTGTCATTTTTGAAAAGAAGTGGAAAGTACAATATAGACTAGAAATGCTCACTTTCAAAAACCCAGAGCAAATGCTGATTGTACTTTCAGTGTGTGTTTTGCCATTGAATTTCCTACTACAACAGGGTTTTATTTATATATACACCCCATGCTTGTTACTGTGCTGGGAAGTGTTCTGAAAGCTGCTCCATTACGTATACTTCAACAAGTTGAAGCTAATGCTGTACTAAACATTTTTCACACTGACTATGTGGGGAATTAAAAGTTACATGTTTTTTGCACTGGTAAGTATAATAAGAAACCACTGCCCAAGGCAAGGTGCTCTTTGTGAAAACTTAACACATGCTGGAAAAAGGCCTCTTGGTGCTGCTTCCTAAAACAGGGATGAGGATTGACTGAAGTATTCTTTTGTTGATGTTATCAGACAAGAGAGGGAGGAACAAAGGATACAAAAGAGCGTAAGGAACCACGGAAACACTACACAGGCAGAGAAGAAAGTTACAAATGAGAATAAAAGACAAAGGATTTGCCAGAAACAGCAATCTCTGGAAAGAAAATGGACTGTTCATCTGGAAAATGGAAAAATCTGTACATTCTTTGTAAGTATGCTGGCTGTACCAATGAAATATTTGATTTTTCCCAGTAATTTCTTCTCCTAGAAGCAGCAAGATTCTCAACACTAGCTGAAGAATATTCTCTGTGCACAGCTGAATGCATTATGTCACATCCTCACATCACACAGATATAGCTGTAACTTCAGTGTCTAGATTACACAGGTCTTACAATTTATTAAAAAAATAATGTATCAGTAGAGCAAATCCTGATATTTTGCCAACTCTGACAGTAAAGTGAAGCCACACAAGGACCCATTAATACCAGCTCCAAAATAAGCAGCCATGTCACACCCAGGCTGAAGTGTAGTGAAACACGTACATGCTTCAAACACCAGCCACATCAACAGGTTCTTGATTCTGAATCCGGGTTCATTTTGTAAGTGGAGACAGGCCAAACTCCAATGACACAGGGAAGAACAAAGTGTCATCTCGTATGCCACTTGTTTTCCAAGCACATCCTGTTAGACCACAGGTTAATCATTGTCACTTCATGCACCCACATATCACACAGTTCATTAATTATTGCTTAATGTCACTACACTACTAGATTGTTTGATGAATTCTATTAGTAATTAGAACTGCTCATGCAGTGACATTCAAATAAAACTTCTCTTCACAGTGCATTTATTATGAAGAGCCAGAAAGAGAAAATAGCTAGATTTTATTAGATGAATTTCATTTAGACTACAGGTTGTTGATTTATTTTACTGTTACCTACAAAATACTCATGACAATCTGAAAACTGAGACTAAATTCAGCTGCATGTAAGACAAGTCCCTGCATCTCCTTATACACATTTATAACAGGGGAAAAAGGATGCCACGCCAAGAGCTAACACTGTTATTTATCTAGAAAAGGTCAAACAAGGAAAGGATGCTTTCAGACACCAAGTAGAATTAATCTTAGCACTAGTATTCAACCATTTGACTTCAAAAAAGAGTACAGTCAAGCTGATGGCTTGCTTGCTACTCTATGTTTTAGGGACAAATTTCAATATTACAGTACTTTTGCAAATTCTGCCTGAGAACTAAATGAACTGGGCTTGTTTTATAAAAATGTAGTCTTTGATGATCTGAAGGAAGAATGCTTGAAGCAAAGTCATTTCTTTCTCACATCTGCCATTTTCTTTAAGTTCAGAACCAAGCAGAAAGACATGGTACCTTAGCTGCCTTTCTTGTTAACTTTCCCTGAAATCAATACATATTTAAGAAAAGTTTTGATTTTACAAACCTACATATGTTGCAGCAACAGTATGTTCTATCAAAAATAAACCTGTGAACTGCAATAATGCTCTTCAGCTCAAGCCTCCCACTGTGAAGCAAGTCTTAAACACTGTGGTTTTACAACATTTTTACACCATGAGCTAAATATGAGCCAATTGCATCTCCTGAAGAAACTGTTTTAATTCATGAACATTCAAACTCTGCATATTTAGCAGCCTGCTAGCTGTGGATGTTCACCTTATTACTTTTCATTTACCTTTTCTTCTCCACATTGGTATAACATTTCTATGAGAGTTTGGTAAACACCAGCAGCCAATTGCAGCCCTGCACAGCTCAAAGGCAGTTACAGGAAGGAAGTACAGTAGGAGCTCCAAAGAACACGTGATGTGTATCTCAGCATCTCTAACTCCACATAAACTATCTCTGACAGACATTTAGCTAACCACATCTGAAACACCTCCAGGCTGCAGATAACACAACTTGCCCAGATAATTTTGTGTCTTATGTAGCTTCTTATGCAGAAAACTTTCCTAAAAACTGAGTCCCCTTTCTTCAGTTCCAGGCTGTGTTTTCTGTTACTGTTTACAATGACTAGGAACAGTGAACTAATTCACTGAAATGACTAGGCCTGAACTAAGGGTTCAGTCCTTAAGTTATGTAAAATCTTTTAGTTATTTGAATGCTATTGCCACACCCCCCTTAGCCTGTTCTATACTTCCATTCAGACAATTCCAGTTTCTTCACATTTGATAACTCTCTTTAGGAATATTTTCAATGTATTCTATTCCTTGTATCCTATACAGGGCTTAGTGGCCAAAACTGAACAAACAACTTAAGCTGGAGCCTTACCAGAAATTAACTAAATGATGACTTCCCATTTTATAGATGATGTTCCCCTTACTAGGCATCAATACAGTATTTACCTTCTTCACAGTAAAATCCTGTCAATTTCTGTTATGTCCATGGTTCACTTCTACTCTTTTCAGCTGCTTAGCCACAAGTTGCCCAGTCTTAACTGGTACAGATAATTCTTCCCACCTGTAAATAAAACTTCATGGATATTTAATTGCTTACTCTTTCCTAAACTACCAGTTTATCAGTATCTGGGTGATCCAATCCTCCTGTCCACTCACACCCCATGCTTGCATAATATCACCTCAAAATATTTTAAATTTATTCTAGACACAAACAAGTAGTATTTGTCAAGAATTTTTTTGGGGGAAGGGTACATTTGAAAAAGACATCCCTGAGCATGGGATCTTAACTCCCTAGAGACACACTGAGACCATCAGTGACTTGAAAGAGAAGAATGTGCAAATTCTTTTGCTTTTGGAAACTTGCTTTTTCTAAAGCCATGTAGCTCTTCAGTGTAGCACATTAAAAAACCCTCTGATCAAATATTTTCTGTAGCAATGTTTTGTATACCTGTAGATATATATATAAAAGAAAATGTTTACAGCACGTCCCAGAAGATA
>VYZP01066523.1:3171-28127 GCA_013400635.1 Hypocryptadius cinnamomeus
AAAGGAGGAGTGGAGTGATCCAGCTGCTAGGTCAGGTGAAGTACAAACTCCCTAATTACAGTGCTTACCAAAAGGAAGGGAAAACACTCTGTGGAGTTTGCAAAATCAGAGTTATATTTTCTACTTTGAAATATACCCTCCAATCTTAAAAAGTTCACTGAGATAGTTTTAATTTTTTCATCCTGTAATTTGGAAGTAGGAAAATACTTTTTGTCTAGGCATTAGAAATCCTCCTAATGCTGCCCAAAGGTGTCCTGGGGCAATAAAGCATTTTCTGGTACTTTTTTTGTTTGACAGACTTTTAACTTACTTAAATACAGCTGGAGGGTATGTTGTGAAGTGCTGTCATTTAGGTAGTTTTTGCTTGCTCCTTGCACCCAGATATTTGTTTTTTGTAGTAATTGTGATCAAATCCTTGGGATTCCTTTCTCCCATGGGGTCATAATGTGTTTGGAGTGAAAGAAATATATGCTGGTTTGCTGCAACAGTACCAATCAGACCAGTTCCAAAAAATCCTGTTACAAATTCTGCTTTCGGCTGTTATTGCTGTTCCCTGGCCAGAAACCCTACTCACTCAAGAGGCTGCTCTTTTTCCCCTTCTCCCTCTACTTCCCTGGCTTAGTCCTATGATTTCTCCTCTCCTCCTCCTTGTCCCTCTTTTCTGAAACTCATTGTTCTAAGATTGAAAGCAGACACCAAAACCACCACCACTGTTTTCTTTGGTTTGAAACAGCCCTTCCTGTGCATTCTGTTTATACAGAATGATTTGATATTCAGATCAGGCACCATTCACTGGAAAGAACAGGAAGGACTAAGACCTGTGCATGCTGAAAAATTCTTTATGAGGAGAAATTGCATTAGTCATAATGTAAAGACTACTCCTGACCTTAGAGATCCCTCAGGAGCAGGGCACCAGCTGTGAAAAAAAGCCCCTTGGCGTCTCACTGTATGGTGGCTGGCAATGTCTTCTGACCAAACTGGATCCAGCGTAATGGCATAAAAGGATTGTTATCCTTGATAAATTTTAGACTGTATTAACAATGCAGGCATACATTGCCACTTGATCGGTTCTTAAGAGCACCTGAAAAGTTTCAGTTCCCATTTAAGACTCAGCAACAAGGTCACTTCTGAGTGAGATCTGGTTTTTTCACATGTGGATCATCAGAAAGGCAACTGATTTGGTTTTTGTTTTTTTTTTCTTTGAGCCCTCCTTAGTTTAGTCCCTAATGAAGGACAAGAGAATGTGGTTTCTCCAAGTAACTCAGTTCATTTCATGGTGGATTTGACTTTGATCATAACTGTTGTTCTTTTTTTCAGTGTTTTAGAGGAGTCTGTCACAACTGAGTGTGATTTGTGCTGTGAAGGAGGAGTGTGAGTCAGTTTTTAAAAAACAATACCAAAATAATCTCTATTAGGCAATCCTGTAGTCAGTAACGGAAGATTTTTCAGCTTTGTGAATAAAAACCTGCAACTGTCCAAATGATGCACATCCTCTCTTTCTCTGCTGTTCGGGGCTCCTTGTTACACATTTCAACACAAGTTAAAGACTTTGCAATGAAGGGCACATTCCCAGCCACTCCAGGTAATCTGACTCAATTCTTTTGTATCCTTCTAAATGATGAAACACAGTAGCCAGGAGGTTGCAATAAAAGCATTCACTCCTCTGTGAAACTTGCTCCCTCTGGTGTTTCAGCAGAGCCACTGCTTTGTGACTTTTAAATCCAGAGTTATAATTCAATTGCATTATAGTAATGAGGGCATCTGTGATCTGTAAAATTATTATAAAAACTCACTGTATCTTACTTTAAAAAAAACCCAAAAAGCCTCAAAAACAAACAGACAACAACAAAAAATTTTGTTCAGTCAGTGTTTTCATAGAAACACTCAGGTGTCATTGCAGTAAATGCAAAGACGCACACACACCTTCCCATCTTGGTCTGAATTCCATCTTCCCTATATATAACCCTTTCATTTTACTATAGTGTTTCATTGCATTCCCTAGTGTTCTGGATTTAAATAAAAATAATTTGTCTTATTTTGGAAGCTTTATGTAGAAAGCACTTGTTACTTGGGGTTTTTTTTAGTGTAATGTAAAGCTATTTGTAGCTGTTAAGCTAGAAAAAAAAATAGCATGTGAGCATACTTCTGATTTAAATCATTCCCAGTTCGGCTGTATTAGAACTTGGACGTGTTCTTAAAACTCAAATAAGATTGACTGGATAAAATATGAGGCACATATCATGTAGGCAAAATTTGTACATAGCAATTGAAGTGTTTCTTGCATGCCTAACATTGTAAGTCATTCAGACAAGCTTCTTACTGCACTGTGGGGAAATGCTGCCACCTGTTTGGTTTAGTTCTCTACACTTAATAAGCCAGAATGCTTTCCCCAATCTAGGACTCCTGCAGTCTTCTTTATATCCATTTTGTTTGGCTCAAGCAAAGGATATTTTAAACAAGCTGGAAAGGAAGAGTTTAAGCTTCCCAGGTGAGCATTGTGAAAGGTGTTTTTAGATTGGCATGTTGTAGGGCATGTTGCTGAGCTTGCAAGTGGCATAAAAAGTTACTGCCTGTCAGGTGAGATGGAGTGACTGATTGTATATGTGTACATTAAACCTGTCCCCACAGTAAAATAAAACAGTCACCTCAATGAGGGAGTAAAGAAAGCAGCTACAGGTTCTCGTCTGCCAGATACTTAGATTTGCTTATTTGATCTCTTGTAATTATCTGCAACAGAAATTAAAGTGAGAGCAGGAGTAGGAGTAAAATCAGCTTGTGTCTTTTGAGTGAATAAAGTACTATTAGCTGATGCTCTGTTTCTTATATTGAGGAGAGTAAGATCCTTGATATTGAGGAGAGTAAGTTCCTTGTAAACCCTTATGCCACTGAAGTCAGTGTGAATTTTGTCATGGGACTATGAACAAATCCTTGAGAGGCATACTTCTATCAAGCTATAAAATATCTTACTGTAGTGCACAGTCAGCTATGTTCAAATAACGACCATGGACTTTTATTACCCCAATGTTTCTGGTGAGCTAATCATGAAAGAGCATGAGATTTAATAAAAATTCCAAGGAAACTCATATTATAAGCTCTCTGTATTTTTCTTTTCATAACAGCTGTACTCATACTTTCTAGTAATGCATTTCTGTAGATGATTTTACATGTGGAAAAAGCCATAAGTAATTCAAATGCCTAACAATTAAATGAGCATATAAGACTTTATAGTCCTTTCTCTAAAGTATCTTGAAGTCGCTACGTATCATTTAAAGTTTCTTTAAGTATAGTTTATACTGTTTTATTCTATCCACTAGCCCATAAACTTAGAACTATAATGGTAGTAACGGCATTTGCCATATAAGTGTTTTTATCTTTCTCTACAAATACATCTTGGATGCGTGTGTGTAATACATGCAAATTGGATTTTGTTTTATAGCAATTTTTAGTAATGAACAAAGATAGGAGCAAATTCTTGGGAGAATATATCTCTCAGGAATATATCTGTTATGCTATTGTCAGTTATGTCTTTGATACTCAAATGGTTTCTAATGTTTCAAAATTTGCACTTAAAAAGGAAAAAGAAAATATTACTTTTACTTGTCTTTCTTTTTGTTTATCTTGAGTGCTTTTACAGGAGAGAAATTCCTTTTAAAAAGCAGCTGTGATGTAGCCACTGGTGCTGATATAATTTAACGTTGGTCCTGATAAGAGTGTTTTAATGAAAAAAACATACTTTGTGTCTTATATCACTATAAACTGTCTAAAACCAGCATTCTTTCAAGAGACATTTCCATATTCACTTAATTTCTTCCGGCAGAAAGGTAGTAGTAAAAGAAAGCACATACAACAAATGATATTAGCACAATAATCTCACATTAATGTTCAGATGTCAGTCCAAAAAAATAAATGAATGAGGATGTTGTCTGATTTTTACAGTCAGAGCCTCATTACAGCAGTAAGGTGCTGAATGCAAACATGGTGTCCATATGTCATTGGCTTTGGCAGGAATGGTAATTTAAAGACTAAGGGAGAAGTGGGTCTCCTTATATTGTCTGTTTTCTTGGAACTTAATAACCAGTCCCACAATCTGGTAAAACAAAAGAGCTATTTGTGTGTCATCTGGTTTCTTCATAAATATTCAGGGAAGATTTTTTTTGTTGCTCTGTGGAAACTGCCTCTACAAACATTTTAAATATACAGATACAAATTGTTCATGCAGTCTTTGCTTTTATAAATACTCCATCCTGTTTGGCTAAGCCCCATGTAAGTGGAATTTGAATGGCAGGACTTCCTTCCTTGCTGCCTAGCAAGGGTTCGAGTGGTAACCAGGCACTTGCTTTCTGCTTTTTCACATCAACTGTTTAATTAAAATTGTAGTGAGAGAGCAAGAAAATTGGAGTAGGGCTGTTGGTGGTGGAGGTGTGTGGAAACCCTCCTGCTCCACAGCCTTCCCACCCAGGAGAGCCACGTGCCCAGGAGTGCCCAGTGCTGCCATGAGCAGGGTGGGTTCCCAGCCACCCTCTGCCAGCTCTGCCAGCCTGCAAGAAACCTGAAACACCAAGTCCTGGGAAGTTTGCATTAACAGAAACAGCAACATTTTAGGATATACTCTGTAAATATACTATAAATGTAAGAGATACTCTGCAGTCACTTAAATATTTTGAGGAAGATATGGAACTACATGATCTTTAAGGTCCCTTCCAACCCAAACCATTCTATGATTCTGTTATTTTATATAAAATATGTAAATTGCCTTTAATTTCCAGAATTTCCTGCTAGTAGCTTCAGAGATCCATACAAAAATGGCCTCAGAAAGCTAGGAGTTCTCATCTGTTTGATGTGTTGTTTGGATAATGTTGAAACAGGTTAAGAATCAAACCAGGAGAGATAAGAATACAAAATCACAAACAGAGCACTCACAAAAAATTTCTTCATAACTTTTAAATAGATTTCTGTGGACTCTCAACTCCAAAATTCTTGCTGCCAGCTTGACCAGCAATGACCTTTTCAGTGCTTTTGGTATAATTTTAACTAATTTCTTCTTTTCCATTCTCCATAAGAGAGTGGTGAACTCAGCACACAGACTCTGCAGAAAATCATTTCATTTAGTTGTGCCATTTTTTAAGCATTTTTAATGGAGGCTGTACATCTTGTTAAATTTCTGGAAAGCAGCTTTTTTTCTTTGTTCTCAAGCTGATGGCTTGGCCATAAAATAATGGAGTGTTTGTGCTCATGAAGATGGCGTTAGGGAGTGCTCCTCTCAACCTTCCTGTGGCAAATGAGCTGGTACAAATGGGAAAGAGATGGTCTGCAATGAAAGTATCATGAAGTCAGCTGTCTGAATCTCTTTTCTTTGGATACGTTTCAGACTTCTTGTTCAGGTTAGCAAAAACTGTGATTAACAGAGCTGTGCTGCTGCTCTTTGCTGAATTCATTCCTCTTACTGCCTACTAGTCAATTTTTCTGATGTGACCATAAGTGTCATTATCCACATCACGTTGATAAACGTGAATACTAGCATCACTCATTGAAGCAATGGATGGAGGTGGGGACACATATTCATTGGTAATATATAAACACAGTACTTTAAGGAACTGTAGAAAATAACTTGCATTTAGCACACCACTGCCAAAAAGGTGGGTTAGGTGTTTTAACAGATAGCTTTCTAGCCTCTTTAAAAAGACCTGCACTGACAGAGATCATACAACTTTCTTGGCAGCTTTCCCAGTGCATCAGTATCACTCAAATCAGAAACCTTCTTATCATTTCTAATCTAGGTTTACAGAAGTGTAAGTTTATTGCTTCTTGACTCATTGACCTGTGTCTCAAAGGACAGATTATTCCTTTTTTATTTTCTTGCCCCAAGCATGAGCTTTCTACATGCTTGAAGACTGTTATTATTTCCCACTTAGATTTATGTTTAAGCTGTCAAATCACCCAGTGTTTTCCATGAAGCCTTCCTCCCACACCCATGCCCTGACCTCTCACACTTGCTGTTTGAGGACCACTGCCATTTGTGGCTGTGGCACTCCACGTTTCACTTCTGTTCTGTGTTTTGAAAGTTTTGTCTAGAAATTTGAGAAGGTTTCAATAACTAGAGAAAAGACAAAAAATTAATAGCTGGGACTTGTGCTCCCGTCAGCCATGGTCTAAACAGGACGCGATTCTTAATACCAAGGGGGCTGCGGTGCTTTGAGGTGTCAGCGGTGCAGCCGCCTCCGTGGTGCCGGTGCCGGTATCGGTCGGTCCCGCGGGGCTCCCGCTCCCGGGGCCCCCCTCGCTAGATGGCATCACCGGACCGATGGAGCGGGGAGGGAAGGAGAGCCGGGACAGATGAGCTCCTGCTCCGGGAAGTTGCTCTCTCTCTCTCCACTGCCGTGTGGCCGGACTGTTGAGATGGAGAACAAATACGCACACGTGGAGTCCTTGCTTCCTCCAGCTGTGCCGGCTTCTTAGAGATCAATGAACGCCTTTATACTGCATGTCACTGCGCAGTCTGAATGTACCCTGACTCCTTCTCATTTCAGCTCTTTGAGTCTTATCCCGATGGCCCTTCTTGGTACATCTTCCTGTTAATATTTCTTTAATACACAGAGACTGAAAATATTATTCTGCAGCCAGATCTATGAAGCTCTGTAGGCAGGGACCATGAAAAACACTTGCTATGGGTATGATTTGAGAGCTGTATTAACAGCATAGCTAGTGTGAGATCCCAGGCAAGTAGAGTAAGGCTTTCATTTTTTGGTATTAAAATATGATGGTAAGCATAACAGCAGGTGGTACATCATCTACAGGAGGAGAGGTAATTGTTGAACTCTACTTTTAAGTTGTAAAAATAATGAGATCACAGAAAGCACGTGGCTGGTTAACTTTGTGTATACACAGGGTAGTCATAAACATGAAAGGA
The DNA here is from genome assembly GCA_013400635.1 of Hypocryptadius cinnamomeus. Taxonomy (NCBI): domain Eukaryota; kingdom Metazoa; phylum Chordata; class Aves; order Passeriformes; family Zosteropidae; genus Hypocryptadius; species Hypocryptadius cinnamomeus. The sequence continues at coordinate 10,079 of VYZP01066523.1, forward strand.
GAATAGCCTGTCACAAATCTCCCCTGGTCACACTCTTCTGTAATGTCTTGTTTTCTGACAGGTTTTTCTGATACGATTTTAAATGCCTCAATTTACACAAAGTTCTTCTCTCTACCCCATTCTTGTGGCACTTGTTGCTTGCAGGTTCCCACTGCTCATCAGATTGTTCTTGAAGTGTGCATATGGCATCTGTATAGGAATGTTATGTAGGAAGTAAAATGAGTCTGCTTACAGCTCTTGGTCCATCTGTACCCATTTGGAAAGTTTGCAGCTGTAGACCTAGAGGTTGGAATTAACACCATTTGTTCTTGTCAGTGCACAGTGTCTTGGGAGACAGAAAATTATTATTTCTTGTTTTGAGAAAAAATATTGTTTTTCTTTAATATACATATATATGTATCTCTGTGTGTTAGTATCTACATGTGCAAATATAAGAGGTAGATGATGATGCTGCTTCCAGGAAAAACATTTCTGAGAACTTAAACTTCTTTCTTACTGCAAGAAGTGCCTCAAAGTAGCTGGTCCATTCAAAGCTTCAAAAGATTTTCATCTCTTCTCCAGAGCTATTTTAATTTGACATCTCAGAGGCAAGGATACCTGTAATGTCTTCTTGGTGGAGCAGGACAGCTGAGTAGGATTTTTAGTTTATCAGCAGCTGTAGTCTGTGTCATTGTAAGATATCCATCTACTGTATTTTATTTCTTCATTATGCACTTCATTTCCACACCAAGCATAAAAGCACATTTTACACAAGCTAATGGACTCAAGTAACCTTCATCAGATTCATGATTGAATATTTTACCTTCTGCCAAATTAGACTGCAGCAGCATCCTGAACAGATCCCATTTCCCACCTACTTAGTTGCATTCAGTTGAACAAACAAGTTTCCTCCTTCCATCCTAAATTGTTTTGCAGATTTTTTTAGGATGTCTTTACCAGAGGATGTGTTTTAAAGGTATGTGAATTGACAACAGGTAGAGTTTAACAGCCATCTAGTTAAGTATGCAAAATGCGTTGGGAAAGTTGATGTTGAGTGCAAATAGTTGTAATGTACGTAGAAGAAAAATCTCAAATATACTTGTATGGCAAGTTTGTATGATAAATATGTGTACAAGGATCAGTAACTTCAGCAGTCTAAGTATAGGTGAGATGGAGATTTCCAGAATTTTTATGGTAATTTCCTGCTGATAGGTTGTCTTCCTGTAAGTATTAATACTGTGGTAATACTTATATAACAAATGATCCATTTAAATCTTTAACAGGAGGAAAAAGTGTGGGTTGTGTTGTGCTGAGCAATCACTATGCCAGCTTTCAGTCTTTTACTTCCAAGCATAAGTAAGTGTGCTGCATGAATCCTATCAGAAGACATTCTTGACAATGGAACAAAGCAGATTTTTCCACCTGCAGATCATTCACTTTAATTGTTCGCACAGTGCAGTAGGGAGGATCTGGAGAATCAGACTAATGTAACTGAATGTTTGCCCAGCAAAGGATATTTACCTCTGCACAAATTTAGTGTTCAGCCCATGGGTTGTGAGAGTGTCATCAGAAATTGATTGGTTTCATACATTTTGATAAATCTGGTCTGTTATGCTGCTAACTAGCATGGTAATGTAGAGCAAGGAAGTGACTTCTTTTGAGAAATAAATAATTTCCTTTGAAATATAGCAACAGATCCTGTCCTACCTCCAAAGTACATGCTTCCTGCTTTGTAGTGCACTGGGAAAACATTGCTACAAATAAATATAAATATATATTGATATAAATATTAACATAAAACCAGAAGGAAAAGGAAAGAACAAGAAAAGAAAGAAATAGTCTCTCCAAGACTTGTGTACATAAAACTATGGAAGGTCATTCAAACTACCTACATCAAGACAACTTCCTTACAAGTGTCACGTGTCAGCAGTCGTGGTGAAGTCGGGCTGCAGACTTTGCCACATACCTGTGCTTCTCATAACTTCTTTTATTTGTGTTCATACCCTTTTCTAAAGGAAAGGATTTGCAAGCTTGGGATGAGATGGGGCAAGGACTGCAGAGTGGGGCTTACTCTGGCTGTGGGAGCAGTTACATCAGGCATTTGGGAACACCAGTATGAACAGAAAACATGAAAATAGCTTGGATTTCTCTTTCATTGTCCATGGACCTCAGTAAGAAGTAGGAATAACACTACATGCAAAAGCCATGCCAGCATCTGGCTGTGGCATTGCATTCCTAGGAGTATTGATTGTTCTGCATCCAGGACAATGCTGATGTGGTGGGAGATGAAGCAGAGCTAACAAGCAGGAGGGTGGAGATTAGGGGCAGATTGAATGGAGTTCTTCCCAACAGGAAATGGTGGGGGGTATCGAGAAATGGTACTTTTTAAGCTTGCTTGAAAAGTTTTTGGGGAAAAGTTGTTGACAAGCTATGTTTTCAAGAAATTATGCAGCCTCACCTTGAAGCTGATTTTGGTTAGGGCCAGCCCTTAAACCTTGCACAGCCTTGAGGTTCTGGGCTGTCCATCAGAGGTCTTTGGTTCTACCCACTGCTACACAGGGGGAAGAAGGGGGTGATGTTCAGCTAAGAAATGTCAGAGCAGTAATAACTTCTAATTTAGGCATTAGGATTTCCCTTTAAATATGGCTAGAGGTCCTGTGCTATCCTGACAGCCTTTGTCATGGGAACCTCACCTCAGAAAGGAGGGAGAGTGGTGGTTCCTGCCTTATAATATTAAGTCAGAAGAAACAACATCTGCTCTTAGCTTCCTTAGGAAAATTTCTCGTCAATCAGACCCTTTTTCGTTGGAGACCTATCTTTAGCTACCAAAGCATTTTAAGTCTTGCAGTAAATTTCTCGTAGGCCACAGGAGTAGAAAATAAGTAGAAGAGGAAATGACCCATGAAATATTTGCAGAGGTGATGTTTTGTGTGTGTTCTGCTAAAATGTTTCCTTCAGTGTATTAAGTGTTTATATAACACTGCAGCCACTATTAATCCAAGTAGTCATGTTTTTCCTAGCCCACCACGGACCCATATCTTATGGTCACTCTCTTGAAATTAATCAAAGTGAGCACAGAGTTGTCATCACTGGAAAACAGTTTATTATTTTAGAAAATGTGATCTATTTCTGCCTGACCAGAGCTGGATGTTGCTAAAAATATTGAGAATGTTAATGTTACATGGGTGGTAAACATCTTCTTTAACAGATACACAGGCAAAAGAGGCAAATGAAGAACCAGTTGATCCTGTAGTTCAACTGGTAATATGTGATTAGTTCAAAACTCAAGTGCCAGAGGGCTTACACTGTGATCGTAAAAATCCTTACATTGTGATCATAAAAATCCCTACTTTTCTGAGAACACAGGAGGAAAAGTTTTTTCTTTAATTTGATTGGACATCCTAATATATGTTCCGTTTTTTAAAGTGTGCATTATTAATAGAATGCAACCTATCCTTAGTACTGGTTTGGTTTTCATTTCTCGTCATATTTCCTACCTCCTCTCTTCTGTCTGATTTTCGGGGGAGTTTTTTTTCCCTTTTCTGTCCCATTTCTGTTTCATTTGTATATGCAGGAGCAGCTTGAAAGATACTGGTGTGTAAGCAGCTACTCATATATCTGGCACATAAGTTAATTCTTGGCTACAACAAGCAGAGATTCATTGGGTTGCAAAGTTCAGCCTCATGACAGGCATAAACTCACTGAGGTGTTATTCTGAATTTCTGGTCTCCACTTGCCAATTCACCCATGCTCCTTTTTCCTCCTTTTATCACAGAAATGCTGTTTCACTGGTTTTTTTCAGGTGAGAATGAGAGATTTGGTACCATAATATTAAAACCTCCTTTGTCTCCAAACTTAGTATTCTCTTGTCATGGTTTGACGCTGGCACAATGCCAGTGCCCCCATGAAAATACACTCTCCCCAGTGGCAGCTGTGAGATGTGACCAGGAATATAGCAAAGCAGGCTCCAGCTTAAGAATGAAGAGGAAAAAAAAGAAACTTTATTAACTACAATATATAGAGAAAAAAAACTTCAGAATGAAAACCTTCCAAATACATTCCTCCTCCTCCCCCCTCTCAGATAATCAACTTTCAGTCCATCACCACCCCTCAAATAATCAGCTCTCAGTCCATCAGGGAGAGAGGAGTCCCCCCTTGCACCATAGACTTCCCCTGGAAACACAGTTGAAACCTCTTGCATTCCCATGTCACTTGTGGCACCGCCCGGAGAACATCTGCCCTCATGACCTCTTCCTTCCATGCTCAGTGCTCTCACCACTGTCCATGGACCAGAACTGCTTCTAGGGTTCCCTTTTTAAGGATGCTTTGCNTACCTCACCAGGCCGCATGGCTTCCCCTCCACCGCCCAGCCCTGGCTGGGCAGGGGAGCTCTGACCTCCTTCATGGACCAGAACCAAGAGAGTTCTCCTGGGCACTCTCCGCTCTTTTAACCCCTGTGTGTTCTCAGAGGCGGTCCATACCTTCAGTGGCCAAACCAGGTGCCAATATTCAAATCCAAGCACTGATTGGTTTGACCACAACCTCCCAAAAAACCTCACTTCCTTCTCAACCTAGGACACCTCTTTTCATGTCTGCTCCTAATAAATGAAGTGTAAATAGCTGGTGTTTTTCCTGCCTGAACTGGACCAGGATGTTCAACCCTTTGGCCTTTTAAGAAAGGGCAGTTTTTCTGAATAATTTCTCAGTCTTTCTAAAGAATTGAGACAGTTGCAGAAAACATAAAAGCTCAAAATATTTTATATCTGTCACTCTTCATTTTTGCTCTTATGACATTTGCCTCTTCCTAACCTCCTATCTTCCAGGACTGTCATCCTTTTACTCTGTTTTTAAATGGTTTTATCTCCTGGGGGAAGGAGGGGATGATTTATCTCTTCCTGCTGCTCCTTGTTCCTGATATCTGCCTCATCCCAGGCCTCCAGAATGTAACCATATTTTGTCCAGTCATTCCTGCGTCACCCCTTCATTATCTTTTCTTATGTTGCTTTGTGTAAACATTTCCTTCCCTCTGTCTCTCATTTTTGCTTCTGCTGCTCCTACTAGAACACACACTTCAGCTTCAATGAAAGGCAATAAAAGACAACATGCCGGATGTAATTTTAGCCATCACCCCCTTTCTCCTCTACTTGCTTTCATTAGATGAAATTTAAGTTCTTTTGCAGAATCTTCCATGATGAAGTTACTTTTTTTGTGTTTCTGTTGAATGTTCATGATAGTTGTTGTATTAGTTTATTTAGACAGGAGAAGAAGACAGCAGCAATGGTCAAAGAAGTGTCTCTGTTCACTCTAAAAACATGAAGTGCTGCAAGACCGCAGTGGATAGGAATATACAATGAATATAGTTGTCTGTGTCATGGCTGATTGTAACATTTATTGCAGCTCTACTCTGTTAATCAAATTAATAACTGTTACCTGCAAGCCAGCATTAAGACAAAAATTAGGGAAGAACTAGAAGTTCTTTCTAATGGCAGAGATGCAGAGAATTTACTATGGGTATTGCCTTTGAATTTAAAAGAGAGAAAAGTCACATTTCCAAATACTACTTTCATTGTAAGAGATTGTTAGTTGTTAAAGCCACTAAATACAAGCTACAAATTGGTAATGTAAAGTTTATTTTTCTTGGCTGAATTCTAGGGATTTTTTTTTTAGCCTCATACTTCTCTGCTTAGCTAAACTGTATAAATAGCAGATGAATTATTTTTAATTTAATCAAGTAGGTGCCTCTTAGAAGCAGTGACAATACTGGGAAATACACTGTTCCTGTGTTCTAGTTCTGGACTAAGACCTTGTCAGAAAGGTGCCTCTTGAACATTTGCCCACTTCATAAATAGCAGCTAAGGGATGAAAACTGCAGTGTCCTGGCAGTGCAGATTTACTGACATTGAATCCAAAGGAGTCCAGGGCCAGGTGGGTGTGAACTGACCCTGCCAGGGAAAAGCAGTGTAATGCAGAGCACAAGAGAAATCCAGAATTATTTTTTCCACAAATACAGGTATTATATTAGGACATCAAACTGCATGCTTCAGTAAAGTAATTTTGTGACTGTAGTAGAGGAGGGTCATTGGCTTAAGGAGTGGATTATTATCTGTGCTGGAACACACAACAAGCATTGTACAGCCTCTCTCGGAGTATGGTCTGGGGGTTCTGCATTTCCAGCTACATAATTCCCATCACACTTGCTATCACAACTCTCACACAGTTAAGCTACAAGTCAACACAATGTCAGATAAATGTCAGATTAAAAGTCAGAATAAATGTCATATGAAAATGTCAGATAAGACAAGAAAAAATTAACTCCAAACTGGACATGAAAGGAACCTCTGGATAATATAGATACAGGAAATGATATTGCTTTGAAAATACATCAGGATGTTGATCTGATAAGAGGCTCTGGCAGGACCTTCATATGTGGTGGTTCTAGACAATTCATTTTAATTGCTTCTATTTGCGTCTTCAGCTTAAAAAGTATTTTTTTTATTTTTTTCTGAAAGGATACTTGGTGGACTGCAAAAGGAATAATTAGTTTTGAAAGTATATTTGAAAGATTATTATAAATCCCTTCAGAGGTTAGCTGTTAATTTTCTATTCCTGGCTGTATTTCAGAGATTTGAGGTAAACTTCAAGTTGTTTAGTAAAAAGAATGGAAATTGAAAAAATTGCATTTGTTCCATGGTGACGTATACAAAATACATTCCAAGGTTGTGTATAAAATGCTTAGATATTCACTTTCCTGCTCCACACAGTTGATTAAATTTTCTCATAAAATCACAGGGGGTAAATATGTTAATTGTTACATTGATTGTCACAGGCTTCTTGTTTTGATTGTTTTTCTTAAATACATATTTGTGTTTTGTGTAAGTGTTCACACTGCCAAAGAGCCAGAGGTTACTAATGAAGGCTTTGGCATACTTGAAGGTAACTGAAAACAACAGAGCATTTGAGGTGAAAGTTGGAACAGTTGTTTTGTTAATATTTTGCTTTCACTGATTTATGGGTATGTATTAACATATGTCAATGTCCATATAGCTGTATGTTAAGTGATGTTCATAAAACAGAGAGAAAAAAAGTAGAGCTTTTATTTTAGGCAGTGTACAGATAACAAACCATCAGTTGTAGATCTGGCAGTGACCACAAGTCCCCCACTTTGATACACTAAATTTGTGGACCAACAAAACTTTCCTAGAGGTTGGTTATATTTCAATTTTTAAGATTATCTTCCAATTTGGATGGCCCATAAGCATTGTCAGGGAGGTTTTACAGGCTAGAGAAATTTCTTATTTCTCCAAAACAGTGTTATTCTGATGAACTACTTCTTTTTTTTTTCAAGAATCAAGCTGTATGACAGTTGCATAATCGTTCATTTTTGCTTTCCTCTGTTGCCTCTGATAAAATTATTTATTTTCTGATTTCTCACTGGTGCTTTGTTTAATAGAGTTTTCTTATTATTTTTATTGTTGGTTTGCTTTAGAAAAACATAGTAAAACCTATGCCATAATGGGAAAAATTGCTTCATTGGTCATTAAGAAATCATTGCATTTGATTTTGAAGGCTTGACATAATGCTGTTTCTCCATCACATGTTAAAGCTTCCACAATTCTTTCTGCCAGCAAGGTGCCTGTGGCTCTGCTATACTCATCAAAATTGTCTCCTGCCCTGGGTTAATGAGCAAGTTTTTTGGCTTTTATTTTATTTGGCTTTCAATCAAATCTTGCAAGCTTTGGTGATTAAACTCATTTACAGGTATGAGTTTGTATTCCACCAAACTGTCTTCACCAGATACAGTAATATGTTAGGAATTAAGGCAAACTCTGCTTTCCTTGGCCATGCTGGCCTAATTACAGTAGAGTATGCTTTAATGAGGATTCTTCTGAGCTGCCTCTGCCTGATATGGCAAACAGCCCAGAGGAAAATTTCTGATCCCAGTGTCAAGAACTGATTCATTGCTTGTCTGCAATTAACAGATGGGCTTCAGGGTCTAGATAGAAAGCTAGAATAAGACTCTCTTTCACTCATGTATTGAACCCAGAGTTGTTGACCTTTTCCAATGTAGATGTAGCTCAAAGGCCAAATATAATAGATTTGTCACATAGAAGATACTGCAGAGATTATGGAAAAATAAGACAGTTTTGATTAAATTAACTCAAAGGCTTTAAATTGCACATCAAATAATGGTCACGGACAGTGGAAGGGATTTCATAAGGACAGAAAAACAAAGAGCATCCAGGAGTAAAACAGATCTTTTCATCTGAGAGTGATAAGAGTGATAGGTCACTGGTTATATAAATGAACTTTGCTATCTTTATTTTAATTGTTTGTACCTGTAAGAGCTAATGTCTACTTTTTTGGAAGAAATCTGCCAAGTCGTAGTACAGAATAATACATTTTTGCCTCCTGTTTTAATTCCAGGGATAACAGCCAATTTGAATCTTCTTTTGGAAGACTTTGTTCTCTGCCATCTGTAGATGTTTGAATGTGTCGTGTATGGAACAATGTTTAGCACCCAGCATCTTTCAGTCTTTCTTTGATACTACTGTTTCAAACATGCATGTTCTCTTCCATTGAATAGCTAAAGTTCAAGTGGTTTAAATCTTATTTTTTCAAACTAGAGAACAGCATTACTCACATACCAGAAGGCTAAGTAATGTCTGGGATTTATTAAATCATTCAGCAAAGTTGACCACAGACAGTTGCATATAGAACAAGTGCTGGAAGAAAAATAATCTATGATGATGTTCATTATAATATAACACACACAGACTGAGAGCCAAATACTTGGTATCATTTCTGTCTCTACAATTATTATATTTCTTTTTAAACCTTTAACTAGCTTGACAGTTTTGGTTATAGAGGGTTTGAGCACAGAGGAAATATGTAGGGAAATTTAATGTTAATTTGACGTCTTGGTAAAGCAGCTATGGGCTATAACAAGATGAATATTTATTGGTGACTTTAATGAATAGGTAACTTCTACTGCCAAGTTAGTGTTGTTGCACACTTTTAAAAATCTTACATTCCAAGTGTATTTGCAAAATTCTATTGCTGTTTTATTTGGCAAACAGAACATTATTGAAGCTGAAATTGGAACAGGGCAGTTTTTTTGCATCTGTTCCTAGGATTGCAAATACTTACGAGTCTTTGCCAGTTGATCAACCTTTCATAGATAAAGTGCTACTTGAGAAAAATGCAAAAATAATAAAATGGATGTTGCTGATCAGTCAATGCTAATGTAATATGTCAGAAATAAGTGAGCAGGTGTTCTTTGGAATTTTAGATCCTTACTACTTTCTAAACATTTATCTCATTTTACAATCACAAACTGAGTATCCAAAAACTGAGCAAAGGCAAAAAAGAAACAATTAGTTCCCGCATTAAACTATAATCTGAAATTTTTTTGCTACTAACTATTATGAGCAAAAGAACATCAAACAAAATAATTACAAAAATTCTACAATAAAAAAGTCATGCAAACTTATTTCTGCTACAGTGAATCCTCTTGGTTTGATTGGGGGTTTTGGTTTCTATTATGTTACAGCCCAGAGAACATTTTAAACTTTGCTTTGCCTTTTTTTAATTGTGTTGTTTGCACATAAAAGGATATTTGTTGTGTGGATTAAGTGGTTTGTGAGCAAGATTGGATAATATAATTATGTTTTCATTTTTTTAGAAGACTGTGGGATGTATTTCCCAGAAGTGAAAAATCATCCAGACAAATATTTACAAAAATGTCCCGAGTCTGTAAAAAAGTGGCTGAAACAACTGAAGAATGCTGGGAAGATTCTGCTGTTAATTACCAGTTCTCACAGTGACTACTGCAGGCTTCTGTGTGAACATATTCTTGGGTAAGTGCAAAGTCCATTTCAAATTATATCTGCCCAACAGCAACTGGAGATAACCCAGAGTTATTGGGAAGCTAATTTGAGTTTTGTTTATGTATGGTGAATTATTTGGTTCCGAGTTTTCCGCTGAGCCCTTCTCTGGTAGAGTGTTCCAGGGTACTTGAGACAAGGTAGTCCATTTGTGAGCCTGTGAGCTGTATCTGACCCACAGCACACTTACAACCTACTTCCTTTTGGAGGCATCGTGATGGGATTGAAGATGCCAGGGAATTATCTTTCAGGCCAATATCCTATACGCCATCTGATTCCTAATTTTATTGTAAACTTTTGCTAGACTGTCTTATTTAAGCCACTTCCTTTCTTGCTTCTCCAGCAGTGAATGCAACTACTAGTACTATTGCATTTCCTTGAAGTAAATTTGCAGGAAAATCTTACCTATACTTTTTCCCATTAGTGGTTTTCAAAAGATGGCTGTGCACGAGAAATGTGCTTCATCACAGCAGAAAAGATAAAACAGGCAGTTCATTGCACTTGGCAACTGGCTAAGATTGTAGTTGCTGATTGCAACAGCTGTTTTTAGCATAATGTTAAGAACATGGATGGTCAAGTCAAATTTAGTGAAATTCAGCAGAACTGAATTTTTTTTTAAGATTAATTTTTAAGATTAATTTTTTTTAAGAAAAAAAAATCAGTGATGCAAATAGTGAGGTGGGTGGCAGAGTGAGACTGTTTATTTATTATTAATCAAAGAAATAAACTAGTTCTGTGTGAGCCTACCTTGTATATCAGGATATGCCAGGGAACAGCAGAATGAATACAGCAACACTGTAAGAAAACCACGGGTAAGGCAAAAGATAGAGCTACCTTCCAAAACCAGTCCTGCCAGTATCACTTCTTTTGTACTCTCTAGGCTAAATGCTAAAATGCAGCATCAACTGTGCCAGTTCTCACTGCTTTGCATGAACATTATACTTGCTTGTTTGAGGGACAAATCTACCTCCTGACAAAAGGCAATTCTCCTATATGAGCAAGATGCCTGTGAATTAACTCTTTTGTATAAATCTGTCTAGTTATTTCCTAAATGAAAATATGGTATAAAAGTAAATTCTTGGCCACATATAATGATTTTGGCTTTCTGTTCCTTGGTGAATAGTGTTCAGCTGTTGAAGGTAGCTGTAGAAATCCTGTTGGAAGACAGTAAGCAAGATATCAGAAGCGATTGGTTACCTTTCAAAACACCAAAAAAGATATCCTGCTAGAAGGATACTGTGTCACTTTTTCCACAGAAGTATAGGATGTTCTATGGTATTTATTGCAATCATATTTTCCAGTGATTCATGCAGTGTGGCTTCCAAGAAAGCTTTCTGAGTACTCCACTGTCCATTAGACTGTAGTGAAGTGGGGTTATTTTCCTGAAAATCTGAAGTTTTTAGCGGTTTTGTTTGTTCCATGCCTCTCATATCAGACATAAAGACTCTTCACACCTGTGCTGCTTTTTGCTGTACTGGAATATAGTTTAGGTTCACACCTATTAGCTCTGCCCTTAACTTTATTTTACCAGACTAACTGGTTTTTATTATTGGCATCAACACTGCATTTTATTCTTGATATCAATACTTACAAATTGCATCTACATAGTTCTTTATTAATTTCTATTCCTACTCCTTTCAGTTAATCAATATGATACTGAGAAGCCAAAAATTGTATATTATGAAATAAAAAATAATATATAATGATAAATATGATAATATATAATGATAAATATGAAAACCAGAGATGCATGTAAAATTTTAGCTTCTTGCTCCTAATATCCTTACCTTGTAACTTTACCTTTTTCCCCTTTATTAAAGAAGCTCCTTTTTGTTGGAGAAATTACTGCCTTCATAAAACCTGTGCTGGAAAATTCATGCTTAAGTGTATCATTTACCATTTCATGAGCAAAATATCCCAATTGTGCTCATCTGACAAAATTGTCTTTAACTAAAACACATTTTGGTAGGGAGTATAAAAAAAAAAAGTTCATTTTGAAATAAAATGAGAACTGTTTCCCAGCCAGAGCACAGACGTACTGCTGGGATCAGTATATAAGACATGTAAACCTTAAAAAGCAAGTGCCAGTCCATTCACACAGCAGCATCATGGTGTGACTTTTCAGTCTTACCTGCCATGAGGATGCTGCCCAGTTAACTGAACGTTTAATTGTTGGCAGGAGCACACCTAAAGATGAGTCAATCATCACATAGTCGCTGAAACCAAGTGTATTTCACTTTTCCAGAAATGTTTGCCACCTAAAAGTGAGGAACTTTTTAAAGCTGGTCGTTTTGTTTCCCTCTGTGGTTAGTGGAGAGCAACCAGTGGGCATTATCCTTGGCAATTCATTCTGCATTGTAGAATTATGTCTGAAATAAGTGGGATGAATTACCTTTCAAGAATGTGGATGTTTCTCCACTGGCTCTGTCTGTGGTGTCAGCCACTATCTGAATTCAGAGTGCAATTTTTAGGAGGTGAAAGTTGTGACACGTGTATAAGATACATCCTGCCCATTGTGCTAGCTACTTACTATTACCACAGGCCACTCTACCAATCACAGGCAGCGAGTGGAACAGATTTGCTTTATATATATAGTGTTACATAATAATGTAACACAAAGTCCCTCATAAAAGCAGTAGCTTTGTACATGAGATTGAATACATTGTTTCAAAAAAGGCCACAGATAATGCATTTCCTCACACAAAGCAGTTTTTCAACAGATCACTAAAAAGTTACCAGTTCTTCTGAAAAGTCTATTTGTTCTGTTTCAATTTTTTTTTAAACAAAGCACTTGCCACTTTTCCCACAAATCAGAGAATCACAGAGTCATTTAGGTTGGAAAAGACCTTGAGTCCAAGCATTAACCAAAGACCTCTGTGTTCTCCACTAAGCCATATAAGTACCACATCCACACATTATTTGAACATTTCCAGGGATGGTGACTCCACCACTACCCTGAGCAGGCTTTTCCAATACCTGTCCACCCTTTCTGTGAAGAAGTTTTTCATAATATCAAATGTAAACCTGCTCTGGTACAACTTGAGGCCATTTCCTCTCATCCTCTCACTTGTTAATTGTTCTTTGTTGTGCTCCTGAAATACTTGCTTTGTTTTGCAAATTCAAGCTTAATTTACCTGTACATTGATTATTTGCACCAGCTGCTAATTTGAAAAGTTTCTCTCTGTTGATGCTTTTCACCTGAGGACAGAAGAACCCAGCAAACCCTGTTTGCTCAGCATCTGGAATCTTCCACATGGAAGCAAATTTTAAAAACACATCATTGTAATATTTGATACTGGTTCTTTTAAAAAGGCAAAGGTTTGCATATGGTGACAAGTGGAGAAAAATTAGACAAGGCTAAAATTTCATTAGAGAAAGGAAATTTAAAGGACTATTATTTTAAGGCTGGAATGTAATTTTGAGCACAGCTGAAATGCTGTCTCTCATAGGGAGAGCATTCAGTTTTTGATAAGATATCTCAGTCCCATGGAAGATCATGAATTATTTGAAAGTGATATAATTAACTGTTTTACTTCCAGCAAACTTCCTCTACTGCTGATAGCATTTCAGTGCCTGTGTCCATCCTGGACTTGCAATCTGTGATTTCTTTGTTCCACATAAGAGTATCCATCACTTTTTGGATGTTGTAGGCAATGAAGTCACCTAAGCAATGAAATATTTCTAATAAAATAAAGTGTGTCACAGATGAGGAATGTTTTCTTATATACCATGCTGAGACATTCAAACCCATTTAAACTGATGGGATTTCCACAGTTCAGATAACAATCTGTATATATGGACCAAATGACCTTGGAAAAGTCGGAATTTTGTTGTGGGATTCAGCTGGCAGATGAAGAAGCTGGTGGCTGTTTATTTGTAGTTACATGTCCAGCCTCCCTGTAACCAGCAGGGATGTAGTGAGAGCAGCCAGTGGAGTCTGAAGAGGGAATTCAGCTATCAAAATGGTTCTTCAGTATTGGAATATGTGAGACTACACTCTGGGTTCCATTGGCTGTAAATTAGATCTCTGTTGTCTGCCAAGGACATCTTAGGCCTGTGCATACCTTCAGTATGGATACCTACAATATAAGCACCTGTGTTTAAGTGTCAGTTACTTCCTACCCCATCACTTCAGATATGCTTCTTTGAAAAGAAAATCCCTCATTTACAACTTTCAGTCCATGTCTATGCATATGTTGCCATCTCAGATTAAAAAAATGTCATCTGTTACATGTTCTCCTGAGATCAAGGAACATCTTTTTACAAATAATGAGTGTTCCCAAAGATAACTCACTGTGGGTTTGACTCTCTTTTGACAGCCTTAGGAAAAGAAGAATAATAGGGACATTGAACAAGCATTGAAAAAAAAAATGTGACAGAAGCAAGTGCCTTAAAGAAATACTCTGATATTTTCTTAAGTCTTATAGAGTATTTCATGACATCTTAAGTAATTTGTTAGTTTAATTAATCACATTTACTTTACTTTCTAGGCATGATTTTGAAGAGTATTTTGACATTTTGATCACAAATGCTTTGAAACCTGGTTTCTTCTCCCATACACCAAATCAAAGACCTTTCCGCACTCTGGGTAAGTTGCAGCTGTAAGTCCCTTCTCATCTGCTTGCTTCTATGGAAAACAAAAACAAAAAAAAAAAAAAAAAGAAAATTAAAGCAACTGAACACTGGCAGTGGGGTGGGAAGTGGACTAAAATTCTGTTAAGACTGAGGAGCACTGAGAAATTAAAAATTACAGTGTTGAGGACAATTAAAAGACAGAGCTGTGATAGTAATTAAAATTACATTGGGGCTCAGATCTTTCGTCATTAATGAAAAAAATCTTTATTGTGCTCACAGGGTCATGCACAGAAAACAAAATTTAGTTCTGGGAAAAAACAAAGCAGAAATATTTAAAGAATTTAAAGGAAATTAGGAGAACTGTACAAATAAAATTGTAAAGCTGAAGGAATTAATTTATGATGGAAATCTGACAGCATTAAGTGTGTTTGCTTTGGCTAAATAATGAGAGACCAGGTGAAAAGGAAACGCCCCTGTACTCACTTAATTTAATTAAAACAATCTGAAACACTTGGCAGTGTTGTCCATTAGGTAATTAAGGTTGTAACACAGGAGGTTTATAAGAGCAGTGTTCATTGAACTACAAATAACACCAAACATTGCTGAATACAGTTAATTTTTCCATATTTTGGTAAATACCTTTATGATTGAGTTACCTGAAAATTAATCTTATAGCCAAAATAACTTAGGTCAGCATACACTAAACCACAGTGCATCATTAATTTATGACAAGAAAGTCACCGTTCCAGCCCAAAAGAAATTTTGCTTGTGAAACTTCTACAGTAAAACTGAAGCATGCTGCAAAAATACATATTGAAACTATATTTTAATGTTTCACATATTTATGTAGGAAAATAAGAAGTATCTTAGGTGGGATTTTTAAAGGATTAGTTCATATAGTTGCCAAGTTGACAATTTGAGAACAAAGTAATCTCAGAAGGGAAATTGAAACTATTTGTATGAAAGTAGAGAGGGGAGTAAAATCATAAAGGGTGAAAAAGGCTTAGTTCTGCAACTAAGTTTTGTGTAAGACAAATCGAGAATAAAATGTAATTCACTTTGGATTTCTTTTAAACAATCTGATTAGCCTGACTTCCTGAGGAAATTCTGCTGTGTCCCTCTGTCAGTAATCCAGCCAGCAGCTTTTGGACCTGTTGGACAGTTTCAGTAAATTTAATAGACAGCCAAAAAGCTCCAGGATACTTTGATGAGGTGGGGGGCTTTTTGTGCAAAAAAGGGGCAGAATAGTGGGAGAAGACCAAGTGCTCTCTCCATTGATAATATATAACATTGGCATAATCACCACATTGTACTGTAAGGACCAGTTTTCATGAAGATGTTTTCTTTCTCTGCTTTCAAACAGGAACAGCATTATCTGGAGTCCTCTTATTGACTTAGTGGTTTTCATTCAGTTTATATCCTGACAACACAAAGGGGCTCAAATGTCAGTCAATCACTCATTGTGTTAATACCTTATTAATGCAAAATAAAATGTAGTTTCTGTTCTGGACACTTCGCTATCTAAGTAGATAAAGGACACAAACATAACTAAAGTAATAATCAGATAAATAATTTGTTGAAACTACTAACCTGGGAGTGTATTTTTTTTCTTACTATGTTTGTATTCCAATGACAGTAACTGGTTTCTTGTTAGAAAGACCAACCACAACATTCAAAGCAAAAACTTATACACATCGGGCAGGTTTTTAGAGACATGTTTAAAAGTACTGTAGAGCTTGTTTAAGAATACATGAAGTTTAAACCATAAAAGTAGGAGCATTTATATGGGAAAATTCCCAAAATAATACTACATTTCTGTAATGTTGATTTTGCTGCCCTACCTCTGTATTCCTCACAGCAGCTGAAACAGTATACAGTGAAGCTTCTAACACATTGATGGGGAGCAGTTTTCCAGTTTTCAGAATTTTTTAAGGCTTTCTTTCATATCACAACCACTGAAAATTCAAAATTTCAGTTTCTAGTTTCTTTCTTCCTGTTGGCACTACAGACTTCAGGCAGAAGAGTTTGGCCACTGTGCTGCAGATCAGGGGGACAAAATTTTGATATTTTTCCTTTGAAAAATTAAAAATGTATAGGTGGACATCATAGTAAATATTTTCTTAAAGCACAGAGACTAAACTTTTGCTAAGGTAATTTAGGGAAAAAAAACCCTTGTTCTAGGAAGAACTGTGTTGTAGAAAATGAACTGAAGTAATTGCTTGTCATTGTTACCCATTTCTCCAGGTCTGAGTCTCAGCCATATTCTTCCAACCATTAGGTCTGAGCTGCAATAAATTCCTAATGATACCATATGTCATAGTGCTATAAATGGACTTAAGGATAAGGCACAAAATATGGAATGTGTTCTTAATTTCAAATATCCCAAGTGTTGCATTGTGTACTGGAGCTAAATGTTATTTATCTATAACAGGACTTCTGCTGCAGATTTACTGAAGGAAAGGTTTTGAAGTTCACTAAAGAGAAGGATAAATTCTTTTCAGTGAATAAGTTCAAAAAGCAATTGTATTCAGTAGGCATTTGAAGGAGAATGAGAAACAGGACAAGATGACAAAGGAGGCATTGTCTGGAAATGTGATATTGGGTAACAGCTCTGAAAAAGTCTTTTTTTCAGTAGACTAGTAATTTTAGAGCTAATCCATTTAGAAACCATGAAAAATTATTTTAATTGATCAATTAAAATTGCATCACTATTTCATTTTCATTTCAAGGTGTGCATCATTTAAAGCAAATAAAACACTGTTTGAAAGCCTAAAAGATTTGTGTGACCTGGGCACTGAAAAGCACAGTAATTATTTATTTAATTTTGCATCATTTTCTTTCAAAGTACCATTCTGTTAAGTGAAGAAACAGTTTATATGTGTCTTTACAGATTTTAGGACAGCTACACCTATTTTGATATGGCAAAACGGTTTTTATGCTTAGGGGTAACTTCTGTAGCAAAGGATATATTTTGTAAAAACAGTGCTGCACATAAAAATACCCCCAGACTTTGCTACCATAATATGAATACTCCATAACTTACTTGTTATTCATGAAGTTGTATTTTCTTTTATATAGGGAAATTCTTCTCGTGGTTCTTGAAAGTACTAATAACATCTTGAGCTGCAAGACCTAAGGATCAGGTTGAAAACGTTTGCATAAATCCTATGTTGACAAGGAAGGATTTTCTTTGCTTTCAACAGCTACATCCAGCTTAAAATAATTTCTCATTCCACAAAGGGCTTGAAGGAATATAAATAGAAAAGACAGTTGTGAATTATATGATAATCTGCATTACATGAAGATTTCTGTAACATTTGACAACTGAGCTTTCCCTTTATCACATCACTTTTTAATGCATATGAAATTACTAGCCTGACTGCCAGTCCTGATCATTGCCAGATATATCTTTTACAATCCAAAATTATAATTGAAATGCTAAAGATAACCCTTAATTCCCTGGAAGCCTTCTCTAAGTCTGTATTCACAGGGAAGTCTGCTTGGTCTTAAAGAAGGCTTATATATCTTTTATTTTCAGCTCAGGCACAGCTGTGTTTTCTGATCTGGTTTGTTTTTGTTTTGGTTTTTTTGTGTTTTCCATAAATTGGAAA